>SWBF01000130.1:0-13067 GCA_023848595.1 Aureobasidium sp. EXF-10727 | reverse complement strand
AAAAATTAGGTAGCAATAATAACTAAAGATATTTAATATAAATTTAGGCACTACTATTATAAGGTATAAGGTAGTTATAAAAAAAAAGCATATAAAGAAATAAGATCTAAGCCTAAAATTATAGTTATAGGTAATATTTTAGCTATAATAAGAATTATAAGGCATAGAAGAAAGAAAGAAAGTAGTAATAGACTACTATTATAGTTAACTAAAGCTAACCCTAGTTTATAACTAGTTAAGTTATACGTTAGCTAAGCCCTTAGCCTTATAACTAAGGCTTTACTAAAGCCTAACCATTGTTTTTTCTTTGTTCTATTTAATTTATTTAACTAGAACAATGCTAAGAGCCGGTGCCTTAGTCCTAGTAGGAAAGGATGTTATTACAAAGCCGGAGAAGCCGCCTTGCTTGGCGGAAGTGGTATATAAACGACGCGTTGCGCCAGTAGTTAAAAAAATCAAGTTCCTTTGGCAATTACACATGACCCTGTTCTCGTAGTAAAGTCGCAACACTACGTCTCGGAGACGTGAGAGCGATATTCTAATATGACAGACAGTCGTATATAACTACTCTTAAGGTGCATGTAGCTTATGATTGGCACCGGGATGAGTTTTGAGCCTTGTTGAGGGTTTGCATCATTTCATCTTGAGCTCGAGCGGAATCCATACTTTGGATGCTCAGCTTCGTCAACCCTTCTGCAAATTGTCAAAAACAAGTGAAAGAAGAACAGAGCTGTCCGCCGTTACTACTTGCTATCGAAGCGAAGTCCTTGTACCTGATACTCAATTTGCCATTCTATCCGAATACGACGCAACAGCTCAAACAGATAGCATCAAGGACGCTGTCTAACCTCGGCAAATCCTATGGAGGCCGATTACCATTCGCGCAAGAGACGCTTACCTACTCACCTTCACGAACGCGACATGGCATCAACCAAGCAACATTGACAGCACAACCTGAGCTTCCGCACCTACCATCGCATGATGGTCGCTCGACCATTAGACACATCACCATGTGACGCGTCGCAGGGACCTTTGCGCGTCTGCATTGCCTCTCATGTCGAAGGGTAAAGCTCCCGAGCAGCCCCTGCCACGCGACATTGTAATGCATACACAGAAACCACTGGGCTCGACTGGTGCGACATACGATGGACCGTCAGTGTGATCAATATGGTCGAGCACAGAACAGAAAAAGAGCCGGGAACACATTTACTTGAGTACAAATTCGATTAGACATAAACGTCGCACAGGTGGGTGCCCTTCTTCAGACCTTACTGTCTTTACCTTCGGCGACGTAGTGATGAGTGGACACGCTATCGGCTTCCTCTCCTTCTAGCACGCCGGTAATCGTACCGACGTTCTCGTGGTCGAAGAAACCCTCGTTGGCTGCGAGCTCCTCGAACATGAGCGGCCTCTCCGACCCTCGCGGTAGCACCTGGACTGGCCAAATCAAGCAGAGCGTGTAGTAAACCAGGCCGCCCATGGAAAAGGACAAAAGGAAGCCCAGCTTATACATGTTCTTGGACGCCTCATTCACCGACGTGGGATCCAACGACCCAGCTATACCGTGAATGACAAAAGCCACACCTGCGACCCAGGCAGCGAGCATGCGCAAGTTCCATCCCTTGTAATACGTGTAGGGGCTTTCCGGCGAATACACATACAAAGAGGGTACATGTATGTTGCCCTTTCTCACGACCCAGTAGTCGACTACCATGCATGCACAGATAGGCATGAGGAACACGGTATAAGAGCCTAGGAACGTGAGGAACGATGTCGCCGAAGCAATAATCTTCCAAGGGACGAGAAGAGGCGCTAGGAGTGCGCATATCACCTGTCCACGCACGATCGTCAACCAGCGTGGCCAGATGCCTGTCAGATCGGCGCCGACAGGTAGCGAATTGCTTCCGGCGTTCGTGACCAGCACAGCTAGCATCATGCCGAAGCTTGCAAATACTATGCCCGCACGCGCACCCGGACTCCAGTATTGGTCTAGGATGGCGCCATCTACAAGTCACGATCAGCAAAGAATTCATCAGTAGGGTTCATTGAAAGAGCTTACAAAGGTCCCAGACGTTCCAGAACGATTTGCCTAGCACGTTTGTCGCAGCGGCTGTGGTAGCCGTGCTAATGAACATGACCAGGACCTTGGAGATCAGGATTCCAATACCTTGACTCCAAGTCACATCGCCGTATGAATGACCGTAACGAGCGATGTCCGGCTGGTTGATCAAGACAGGTGCGAGAGCTCCCATCACAGAATTGATGGCAGAGATCATAGGCCAGACAAGGTCATGTCCGGACAGTTGGGTCTGTTTGGTGGTATACCTGAAATCGCCAATCTTGCCCCCATTTGCGCTGATGGTCCAGCCAAGCACACCGAGCAGAGCGATTGTTGTGTAGACTGCTTTGACGACGAACAGGTGTCGAAGAACCTTGGGATGAATGAACATGACAGGCATTTGAATCTGTCCTGCTCAGTGTATGGTCTGGTACAGCGAAGATGCAACACTCACCATCCAGAAGATGAAGAAGCTCAGCAGATCTCGAGAAGTGATACCAGCGCTCACTGGCAAATGATTGGGGATATTGTGGTATCCGTTGCCAAAGATTCCACGCATGAAGACGGACGTGATACGTCCACCATAGTATGTCTGCGTGGCGAAGTAGATGATCGCGACGATAGCTCTCACGAGAATGTACAGTGAAGAGCCTTTGACGCCGGCTGCGACACGGACATAAACTGGGAAACCCACAAAGTACTTTATCGCACCCCTCGAATTGAGCACGACTAGGACGGTCAATATCCCAGAGCCGATGACCGCTGCGATCATGCCATGCCACCAGAGTAACCCGATGGAGACAAGCGAGGCACCGAGATTGTAGCTGCTTGGACTAAAAGTCATCGTAAGATAGTAGGCGAAGTAGTGCTGCCATCGCCATTTTCTGTCCTCTGTAGGGAGTCAGTATCGATACATATGAAGCGTATTGGACCTCGGACAGCATCAGACCTGGAGGACTTGGGAGCAGGTCCTTGTTGTATCGAACAGGACCATCACTGTTCAAGGTTTGCAACAACTCTTTCAATGATTTGGGAGAATGACTAGCAGCTTTAAGCTGCTGTACAAATCGTGGCATAGTTGCAGAGATACAAAATCTTCACAGTGAAGATAGTGGCACCCACTCGAGGACATATATGCATTGACATCTCTTCGAAGATAGCCCATTCTGGTCTGCATGAGACAAGCTTGGCTCGATGTCGTTGTCGAATGGATAACAGCAGACACCAAAAACGTGTAGACGAGGCTTGAGAGAGATTAGCTGATAAGGAAAGAGCCCCACCCCATCGGAGGTCCGACAGATTGCAAGAGCCGATAGGCAACCACAACAGACGCCTTCCGCAAATACTCGCCCGCGTACATTCAACGAGTCAAGAGGACCTCCGATGATTATGAACTGCCGTCGCCATGATCTTCTCGCAGCACACGGCCCTGACGGGAGGAAAGTCGGCCCTCCGAAGACCAAGCAAATATGCGTAGATGCCTTTCTACGATCCTTCGCCATCATGGTAGCAGTACTTCCAGTGGCTGGTGACCAGGATCTGACAAGGCCGTCTCGCCCACCAACTATCTGATTATCATGAAAGACAAACAGGCTCTCGTGGAGGCATCCATCGTCGACCAAACCAATCTGCTCCCAAAGAAGCAATTGCTCATCGTCTTTGGCGTTCTAGCGATCTCGCTGCTCATATGTTTCGTTGATCAGAATGGCATCGGCGTTATACTGCCAACTATATCTCGGGATCTTGACGCCGCGGATACCATATCTTGGGCTGGCACATCGGCCCTGATTGCGAACACAGTCTTTCAAGTTCTTTTTGGACGACTATCGGATCTCTTCGGTCAGTGGATCGTATCTGCACATGACCATCCATTGACAGATGACTGCAGGAAGAAAGGTCGTTTTCCTCTCAGCACTAGTCTTGCTTGCAATATGTGACCTTCTCTGCGGCTTCTCACAAAATGCCACTATGCTCTACATCTTCCGTGGATTTGCTGGTGTTGCCAATGGCGGCATCACGAGCTTGTCCATGATGATAGTAAGCGACATTGTGACACTCAAAGAGCGAGGCAAGTATCAAGGCATCCTGGGTGCTTGCGTGGGCCTAGGTAACATGGTAGGCCCTTTCATCGCAGCAGCATTTGCACAGCACTCTACCTGGCGAGGTCTTTTCTGGCTAGTCAGTCCGCTTGCAGCACTTTGTTGCTTCATATGCTTCTTCATTCTACCTCCCTCTAGAGGGTCTCCCAAGCAGGACTTCAGGATCGTCACGAAGAAAATCGACTACTGGGGCATCCTGTTTGGTTCGGCGGCGATAACACTCATCCTAATTCCCGTCTCTGGAGGTGGAAGCTATTTTTCTTGGAACAGCCCTCTCGTCATTTCCATGCTGGCTGTTGGAGGCAGTTGTGCTCTGGCATTTCTTTTTGTTGAACACAGAATCGCCGAGCTTCCTATGATGCCTTGTAAGTCTCTGCAATCCACGGAAACCTCACCGATAATAGAGGCTAAATCGTACAGTGTCACTTTTCAGAAATCCACCCGTCTGTGTGCTGCTTCTGCAGAACTTTCTCTTTGGCATCGTCTACTACTCACAGCTTTACTATCTCCCGCTCTTCTTTCAGAACGCACGACGTATGTCACCAATCACATCAGCTGCTCTGGTGTTGCCGATCACGGCTGCACAAATGACTCTGTCCATTCTCTCAGGCCAGTATATCTCTCGACGTGAGCGCTACGGCGAAGTCATATGGGCAGGCTTCTTCCTCTGGACACTCGGGGTCGGCCTCACCTGTATCTTTGACCTCAACACACCAATAGCCGCCATCGTGGTCATCTTGTTTATACAAGGGGCGGGAGTAGGCCTAATATTTCAGCCAACATTAGTCGCATTGCAAGCCCACTGCTCTAAAGAGCAGCGTGCTGTCGTCATATCCAATCGCAACTTTCTGCGCAGTCTGGGTGGTGCTGTAGGTCTTGCCATCTCTGCCGCTGCGCTCCAAAACTCCTTGAGAAAAGCCATGCCTCCTCAATTCGCTTCGACCCTATCTTCTTACGACATTCCGGATTTTGGAGCCCTGGGGGCTTCGCCGGAGCAGATTCAAGATGTACTACAGGCCTATGCTACAGCAAGTAGAACGGTGTTCATTATGAATGTACCTTTCATGGGACTCTGTCTCATTGGTTGCCTTCTTATCAAGGATCGTGGGCTGCAGCGTCCTGATGAGGTACAGCAGACTGATCTTAGCAAAGATGAAACCGTTGGTGGGAAAGAATCGTGAGGAAAAGACCAGTGACGTTTTACGATCTATCGATCGAGCTTCAGAGCCAAACATGGCTGAGGACATGAAAAGACTCCGTATGCGGGAACAGCGACAGCGGCGGCTTTCGCATCGAGGTGGGAGATGGAACATGGCAATCTTGTGCAAAGTATATCTGCTTCCATTGCACGCAGAGTATATACGACATTTGTTTTCTCCTTCCAGGCAGAAGCCCTCAAGTTGTAATGTACGTGAGTCATGGCGTCGGGTATATTTAAAACATCAAAAAACGCGGACGATATTATGGTTCTGCTGATGTGGATTACGGCGCTCTGGATGAAATTTCAAAGACAACTTATGTATCTGAGCCAATAGCTGACATTGCAAGATCGCTTACATCTCGGTTACATCATTCTCCAGTCATTCGCCCTTTCCCAAGCATACGCGACTTCATATACAGACATCTCGTCCCACCACTTTCCTACAACTTGCATACTGACAGGCAGTTTCACCTTGGCCTCCACACCTGGACCTTCCAAGACCTCCAGCATGCCGATAGGCATGGCCAGCACGGGATGCCCACTCTGATTGAACGGTGCAGTGTTTGTCGTCAGTCCGATTTGCTTTGTGATTTGCTCAATCGGCGTAGCGTCCGCAGAGGCGTGACTGGTCGCTACATAAGGAAGTGTTGGAGTAAGCAACACATCATAGCTTTCCAATGCCTTGTCATAAGCATCCCGCAATTGGCGAGACAAATTAGTCGCCTTTGCCAAAAGTAGCGGAAAGTTTTGAACGGCATAGAGACCATTGAGGTATATGTTCTTGGTAGACACGTATGCGTTATCCCAGTTTTCTTGGCCCATGGGGTGGAGTTTTGAATTCAGGGTCAACATCTGGTGGCCGCGTCTGCCGAATGCACCGGATGTTTTTGCGAGGTAGCCTCCTACTTTTGATATGCCGGTCCAGATGGCGGATCCTTTGGAATGAATCGGGATGGAGATTTCGTCGACGGTGGCACCGAGTTGCTCGAATCTAACGACCGCGGCGTTGAAAGTGTCGATGACGCGATTGTCTAGGGCCGGAAGAGATAGAGATTCTTTGATGATGGCGAGTCTTTTGCCCGACAGTGGTCTGTCGATGGGAAGATTGGCTACTAGACTGTAGGCGGGTATCTTGGATGGAGGTGGTGCAGCGAAGGAACGATCGTCGATGTTGTCGTTGCCAGCAATAACCTCTAAGAAAGCGGCGTTTTCGAGAACGGTTCGAGTCATCGGCCCAAGATGATCGTTGGTAGGCTCGTTTGAGCCGCTGCCGGTATAAGGTACCAAGCCGAATGTTGGCTTCAGGCCAACGATTCCACAGTTGGCCGCTGGAACACGGATACTGCCACCTTGATCTGCTCCAACAGCTCCATCACATTCACCGAGGGCAACAAGCACGCCTGATCCGCTCGAACTGCCACCAGAACTATAGCCCTTGGCGATTGGATTCTCCACTACACCTGTGCCAGATGAATGACTCGTGGCACTGTGGCACATGTTCTCGCAAACAGCTTTTCCAGTGATCGTGCCGCCAGCTTCTAGAATCCTTGTCGCTACGGTAGCATCGCAATCGGGCACATAACCCTTGATGAAGTTGGTACCTAGAAGCATTGGAACTCCCTTCAACGCAACATTGTCTTTGAGAGCAAACGTTTTGCCTTGAAGCTTGCCTCCCTTGGACTGCTTGTCGACGACTGTGCATTTCCAGGCCCAAGCGCCATATGGATTCTCATGCTTCTCCGGAAAGTGAATGTTATCTCGGGAGAACCTGTCCTCGTCTACCGCAGGGATGTAGTCTGGGGGCTGATCAGCTTGGAAGCTCGATACTTGATCCATGTGTTTCTCACCTTCCATTTCCATCAACTGCTCGCTGGCATCGTGGAAAACAGCCAAGAGACGACGGTAGTCTTCTTTCTCATGCTCTTCTATCCGGACTCCAAGGTGAGAGCATAGACCGTCAATTGTTTCTATGGTCACAGGATTTCCCTGCTTGGCATCGAGAGAAAAGACCGACATTGTTGTCAGAAGAAGTAGATTTACGACCAAGTTCAGGAGACCATGGCAGATTGGGTGAGTGATCCTATAAGGAGGAACCAACGAGGGGCCTTACAATCACGCTGGTCCCCAAAACATGGACAAACACATATCGCATGGTTTAGTGACAAGATCCGATGACTTCGGCCCACCGAGGATATCTGTCACTACTCATTATTGTCAGACACAGGCGGGGAGACAAGGCATCGGAGGTCCGATGAGATAGGCGAATGCGGGTGGTATAGAGGTGGGGTCAAAGTGTCCGATAAGCGTCCGATAAGGACACCCCACTTTCCTTAATGCCTCATTGTGCGACATGCCCAGTTGATAGGCCAAATCGCAATCGGAACAAGAAGGAGATAGACGTGCCAGAATATATTGCAGAGGCTTCATTGGTTATCAGTGACGCTGACTCGTGTCTATTGTGTTGGTGGATGAGACAAATCCGAAAGGGACCTGCATTCGTAGCCTGCGTATTTATAAGCTGGAGCTTAGTCCAAGGACTCCCTAGTATTCTGCCTGTATTCAACTCGAACGAAGCCTGAGAGCAATAATATCATCAGCAAAAGAAGCAGATCGTCCGTCATGGTTCATGTCGAAGAATCTTTGCAACTGCCAAGAGATTTTGAAGGTCAGAGTTACAGTCAGTACACTCACTAGGACCGAAAGAGCTGACATAAATCAAGGCTTTGGTGAAGAAGGCCACGATCCTCAATGGCCCAATGGTGCTCGCATAGCCGTATCATTTGTCCTGAACTACGAAGAAGGTGGCGAGAGAAACGTCCTAGATGGTGATGGAACCAGCGAGCCATATCTCTGGGAGAAAGGGCCATCCGGAGGTGGCAGAGAACATCGCCATCTGAATGGCGAGCAGGACTTTGAATATGGAAGTCGATGCGGTGCCTGGCGTATCCATCGACTCATGAAAGAGTTCGGTTGGAAGATGACTTTGTGGGCCGTGTCCGTTGCTATGGAGAGGAATCCTTCCTTTGCAAAGGCTTGCGTACGCGATGGTCATGAGATCGGCGCACACGGCTACAGATGGCTCGACATCTGGGATTACTCTTTCGAGGACGACAAAGCCTATATCAAGAAAAGCTGCAAGACTCTTGAGGCGGCCACAGGAGAGTTCCCAAGCGGAGCTTATTTCGGCAGAGGTACCCCAAGCACTGCATCTCTGTTGCCACTGATGTGGAAAGAGATGGGCCACAAGTTACTCTACACATCTGAGGTATACAACGAAGATTCGCCGTATTGGATCGACCTTCCATGGGAGAAACAGCTTCCAGATGCTGAAAAAGAGGGCATGTTGATGGTACCATACAACTATGACTGTGAGTTTCAAAACCCTGATTCATGGGCGGACACTTATACAACTCTCCAGGCAATGACGGAAAATTCCATATGAGTCCAGGTTTTGTCAGCTCGAGCGGAGCAACTTATGAGCAGTATCTCAAGGATGCGTTCGACTGCCTGTACCGCGAGGGTGGAAAGATGATGACGATCCCAATGCATAGTAGAATTGTTGGAAAGTCAGGCAGGTCGGAAAGTCTCCGGAGATTCATGAAGTACATCTCAGAGAAAGAAGGTGTGTGGGTTACTACCCGCAGGGATATAGCGAACCACTACCGGGAGAAGTTCCCTTATAGGCCGGGCTCGAAGACCGGCGGTAGCTGAAGATGGAGCGTGAGTAGAGCTCTCTATCAGTAGATCAGCCTCACACAAGATACGATAATACCCATCAGGCATAGAACATTCTTATCATCCGCAAGATTGCGAACATGTTCGAATAGGCCACGAAGGTTATTGTCATGTCATGCTCGAGCTTTGGAGCTGAATTACGAGGTCGTGATGACCCTCAGCCAAACTGGCCAAAAGTCGAGCCGAAGAAGCGGCGAGTCACTTCTGGCCATATCTGCGTGAAGCCTTATCACAAGTTTACTGGTGGCTACTTCCTTCCCTGAGAGACACCGATAACAGATTCGTCGCTGTTGCCGAGAAGTAGTTTATAATGGATCGACCCCAAGCCGTCCCGATGGCGGGACATCTCGCCTGTTGCTGCCGCAGGAAATGGCCCATCATATGCTGTCTTTGAATATCACCACTCAGGACCCAGCCATCTTGCCTAACACTGATGATGCCAATAACCCCAGGAAAAGGCAACGAACCGCTTGCGATAGGTGCAAAAACAGAAAACAAAAGGTAGAAGGACAGGTTTGCTCGATTCGCCTTCTGCGACTTATGTGTCTGTGATAGTGCGATACTGCATACCCGCAATGCTCCAATTGTGCTAAGGCCGGCATGGCTTGCAACAAACCACCAGAGACCGAGGCTTTGAATGGTTCATATACGCGGGCTCTTGAGGATCAGGTCGCCTATCTCGAAAAACGCCTCATGGCTATGGAGCAGCAGCAGCAGCAGCATCAACCACCACCAACACCAACCGCAAACCATTCATCTCCTCCTGTCCAAACCGATCATTCATCAACACCGAACATCCTGAGTAATGAGGGTGGCAGTGTTCGCGGACTCGCATCGCCCCTGCGCCACGAGGCCAATGTTGCAGACGTTGTGGGCTTGTTGTCCCTTGGTAATAGTAATGCCGAATATGTTGGATCGTCTTCAGGCTATGCATTGGCCAACGATCTTGGCCGTATGGTACAAGCGACAGTGTGGAACAAGGCTCTATGGCTACCTACTCCTTCTGACTCTGAGACTGAGAGACAATCGTCAGATGCCGGCACGAGAAAGATCACTGTTCAAGAGCTGCAGTCACAACAACCAACACCAATATCTGACGTTCTGGGTTCTCGACTAATCACGACATATCTTGTTCGTATACACCCAAGATTTCCCTTTCTGTTCCCCGCCGACCTTTGGAAGATCCACCGTCGTCAAAACATTTTCAGTACGGCCGAGACTTCAAGCAGTAGCAACGTGTTCGAAATCTCTAGCAACTTCTCTTCTCAATCATACAACAGAGACGGATACGCGCTCTTCGTACTAAACATAGTGTATGCTATAGGTGCACTGAATCTGCGTCTCACAGATCAGAACTACAGAGACGTGTCGCCAGAGCAATTCTACGTCTCTGCAATGCAACATGTCGCGAGTGTTAGGGAAGCATTGCCCATCGACAATCTCCAAGCGTTGGTGCTTCTCATTCTGTATCACTTGCGTTCGGAGTCACGCAACGGACTTTGGCATCTGACAGGACTAGCTATGCGAACTGTGACAGACATTGGGTTGCATCGAGAAGCATCGACGCGAAATTTGCCGCCGCTAGAGACGCAGCTTCGACGTCGTTTGTTCTGGTCCGTGTACGCTCTTGAGAGCATCCTTGCTGGCGCTCTAGGAAGGCCCATAAGTTTGTCTGACTGCGACATCGACCAGCCGTTACCACTGAGCATCAATGACAGCGACCGCATGCAAGAACACAACCCAGATAATGCGTCCGTTTCTTCCATACCAGGCCAAGAGGCGTATCCACCTACGAATATGAGCCAATTCATACTGCTTTCACAGCTTCGGACGTTTGAAGCTCGCATACAGCGCACAGTCTATCGGGTCGATCGAACGACTAGCGCCCTGCAACCAAAAATGCATCGCTTGATATCAGAGCTCGATGCTTGGCGGCAGACCATTCCCCTGGAATTACAGCCCAGCGAATATGAACGCCTCCTGCTTCATTTTCACCGCGATGTGCGGCTTCTCCTGCAGCCCTTCCTGTCTATACTAGAACCAAGCTCAGAGCTCTTCCAGAGATGTGTAGACGCAGCAGGGCAAGTCTGTCAGATACACAAACGCCTGCACCAGACTCCAGAATATGGACACAGTTTTGTTGCAGTGCATACCGTTTTCGTGTCAGGAATCACTCTCCTATATGCGCTCTGGAAAGGGAGCAAGTGGTCGTTCAGCATCAGCAACGACATACGTGCAGCTAGTTGTGTACTTGCGATAATGGGCGAGCGTGCGCCTTGGATCAGAAGGTTTCGTGATGAGTTCGATGCTTTGACAGAGGCTACCATGGCGGCTTTGCAGAACGCAAATTGTGAACCTAGGGCTGAGGAAACGATTGGGACAGTGCCAGCGCCCGACTTTGCCACTTTCGATGGGCTAGGCATGACAGATGCCGCCGCATTAGAAATGGTTAGAGAGTTATCGGAATGGTTTCAGACATAGTGAATCTGATCATTCTTTTCGGGATGATTCAGGCCCTTTCGATTGTAAATCTTTCTACCCTTCTATATGTAACACAGCCACAACGATCTAGATTTTCGACTTCTTCACGGCCTTCTTCTTGGGAGGTCTCAGTATACAAGTCTGCGACATGCTCGCCACCATCTTGCCCTTGCTGTCCCAAAGCCTTGCCTCCGAGAAGGTTCTCGCCGCATCACCCGCATACGTCTTCCACTCACGCATATGGAAATCGTTGATATCGATTTCCGGCGTCAAGAACCTGAGCGAAAACTCCAACGTCGAACAAGCTCCCGATTCCGTAAGAGGCATACTTTGCAGCACCAAGGGCTGAAACGAGATGCTCGCGTCAAGCAGGAAACCCAAACTGGTCACGTTTTCGGCGTGGGTGGAGACTTTTTCGCGCACGCGCAACCAATCCGCCGATGAGCGCTCGGTGAGTGGGAGGTGTTCTTGCGTGGTCTTGTAGCCCTTTGCAAAGCCTTGAAGGGTTTGTCCGTGGATGCTCTGGGGAGGGAATCTCATATCGATCAGGTCGCTCATCATGCTGAACAGTTTGTCGTGTCTGTCGACATCGGCTTGCGTCAAGATTTTTTCCTCGACCATGGTTTTCTTGCGCTCGTTTGGTGTCCAGGACTCGGTGACTGGTGAGTAGTGTTTGGTGGGTGGTGCGGAGTATACCATGAACGACTCTGACTCCACGACGTGAAAGTCTGCCAAGGCAACCAGACATACTCTTTCCTTGCCATCATCCTGTCTCTGCAAGACCTCGACGAGTTTTGTGGTAAAAGTCTTTGTTGATCGGTATACTTTTGTGTTTATAAACACGGGTCGATCTGTCAATGCCGGACCCAGAAAGTTTCCGTTCAAGGCATAGAGACGGTGGGTTGGAGGGACATCAGAACAGGCGGCTTGAATAGCCACACCGATAGTATAGCCTCCGAATGCAATTGGCAAGACATTTCCCATGCGAGGTGGGTTTGATATGCTCTTGAAGCCTATTTTCAGCGGGTTTGGGTTAGCATGAAGCTTTGGCAACCTGGACTCAATCACTCCACTCACGAGTCTGCTCTACTTGCTCGAGCGCGAGTATCTCCTTGAGAGTTGTCATGGTTTCGAAGGTGCTGAGATTTCTCCGATAGGAGGATTGTGTATAGATGTAAAGGAGACTTTCAGCTCGACAGCTGGAGGTTGATTCATCAGGCCTCGGCAAATTTACCTGTGTTTGACGCCAGCCTCGGGTGTAATTAATTGTATGAAGAAGAAAATAAATAATCGTGTGGGTCGACCTGACTCAGCCTCAGCCATATTTGCTGCGAATTGCTTGATAGCAATGCAGTATTCTCTAGATTTATATTTGTGTCAAATCCTCGTCATACCACGTACGGCCACAGTCAGCTGAAAACTGGGCATCCCGTCCGCTCTGCCATACATAAGCAGTTGAACGGCAGATTAGTACTACGGTGGGTGACCACGT
>SWBF01000129.1:0-14491 GCA_023848595.1 Aureobasidium sp. EXF-10727 | reverse complement strand
TGGGCATCCCGTCCGCTCTGCCATACATAAGCAGTTGAACGGCAGATTAGTACTACGGTCGGTGACGACGTGGGAATCCCTGCTGCTGTACGTTTTGCTCACTCTGGACGCTCAATTTTTGCTGTCTACGTCTGCACCATCTCAGAAAGGCTGGTAGTGATTGATATCACAGGCTGTATGACATTCTGATTCGACAAGGCTTATGCCTGTGCGAATGATCTCTTCTCGTACTGTGTGTGCATGAGCTACTGCCAATGGCAGTGACTAGTACGTGTTTCGTGCGCCAGCCACCTTACATCAATCGACTTCCTGTCGAGATCAAAACTCCAAGTAGGTTGCCGCCCATAGCTGAGAAAGGCACTTCTCCTGGCGCCCGCCTCGTGCTCCTGAATGCCACCGAAACCAAAGGAAAAAGGGAGTAGTAAATGCCATAAGAAGTCCACTCCAACGACTCTGGCGAAAGGCGCATGAGAACGTAAAAGGGACAAGAAAAATCGAGAACGCTTCGTAGCGCGGTGCGGTAACATCGTTTATCAACTACATCCTCGTCGCATGAACGAGGTCAAATCCTTCGAGTGATGACTGTTGTCAAGTCCAGGCACTGGACTCAAATCCTGGAAGGAACCGGCCAGGCCGGATGCCACTGAGCAGGTCGTGAAGCGTCCCATCATTCTTGATGCCATCAATCCGCTGCCAACTGTCGCAGCACAACGACTGGTTAGATGCGTTCGCGACATCCCGTATCGTGAGGCCATCGATATATTGTTGACGCTGCGCATCCTCTTGGTCTTTCTCTTGCCAGAGATAGCAGAATTCAGGACTGGTTTGGCTAGGGGTCTTGAATGGTCGTCTGATCAGTTCGTTGAGATCGCGGGCAGTGTTGACCACATTCGGACCAAACTCGAGCTGACCATTAACGGTAGAATCCAGTGTAGTGTAGCAGCGGCTGAGTGTCGAGTGAAATTGCCTGGCAGCCAGATCTTTCTGGCCACATACTTGGAGAAAATCAAGGCAAGCAACAGCAAGATTTAAGCCATCTTGCAATCCACTTACGGGTCGTCCTTCCAGGTGCTGCTCAAACAGCATCTCCGCCACGTTGTGGAGTATAAGTACGCAGCTAGAGTAGGCCTGAAAGCTATACAATTGTCAATACCATCCGCATAATGCGTTTCCACCAAGGAAAAGACTCACATGCAGACCCAGCATTTTTTGACAACACGGCCTTCGACTAGTATTGTTTTGAACAGCTTGGCAGATTCTCTGGCAGCGAAGTTCGCCTGGGCTATCAAGTCATTGACCATCGCTTCGTCCCCTGCGAGTAAGTTGCTTTGCTCGTGCATGCTTTGCAGAACACGACGCAAAAGCATAATTCGAGCTCCAAAATAAAGGAGTTTGACGTAGTAGATGGTTCTCCGCAACTCAAAGGATACCTCAGAATCGTTCGATAGATCGGCAGAGCGCATCTCGCGTGGTAGGCTTTGATACCAGTGGTTCAGATCGTTTGTGATTGTCTCAACCATGAGCGTACTCAGACCTTTGAAGGACAAGCTGAGCCGTAGCATGTCGAACTTGATGATAGTGATTTTGACCATTTCAGTGGTGACCTTTTCCTCTAAGTTGGCTTCATGCTCAATCTCGAGGTTCTTTACGTTTGTAAGCTCTTTTGGCAACTGTAAGCCCGACACGTAGCCGAGAGTCGAAGATAACCAAGTCTCAAGAAAAACGAGCACTCTCCAAGTTTTCCGGAGTTCTATCCATTGACTCCGCTCCATGTTAGGTGGGCAGATTTGTGGGATCGGTGGTCGTGTTAAAAGGTTCAGCCCCATTTCTGTATGAATTTCGTCAAAACAAGAATGCTGGAGTGGTCGACTGTTAACATACCAACGAATGTCATGGCAACCTTTTGTTTCCTCATGATGTTAATCAGACAAAGCATGGCACAGGTCTTGGCAGCCCGGTGAGCATCGACGGTGAGGACATCTTCCAGGAGATGCTTTGCGGCGCTGTACATGTTCTGTTGAGTACCTTCCGAGAGAGATTCCCTGATATATTGAGAGCCAAGAGCGGCTACAGCGCTGAGCTCGCAGACGGCGACACGAAGCGCTTGTTTGTCATCCTGGTCCTCTAAGATTTGAAACTGGATGTCAATATGGCTAGGTGAGAAGACATGGAAAAGCTTGCCAGCTTCGGTATAAAAGGCGTTGATGCATTTCCGAAGAATGTCCACGCTTGGTAGAGGTCTTTCATAACCGGAGAATGGCTGATGGGGGTTATGGACGGTAAGTGTGTCGTCGTCGAAGGGAAATGATGGGTTAGATTTAGTATGAGAGTTGGCACTTCTTGAACGCGGAGTGTGCGGAGTCTGAACCGTGTCGGCGTTGGAAGGAGGAGATGGACCAGAAGACATGGACGAGTCGGAATCGTGGCGGTCCGAGGGTTGAGCATGCGGGTCGGATTGGGACAGGGTCAGTGTAGACAAGTTGGCCGGGTCCTCGGCGGTGCGGAAATGGCTCAGCATTTCCTGGGCTTGGGAGGGAGATGCAGAACGCAAGGCTTCTATGAATTTGTGCATTCGATCGGCCTCTGTGATGAGCGAAGCATTTTTCCTCTTGAGAGCAGTGAAGCGTGTCTCTCCCGGGTTCACGGTATATTCACAAGAGTCAATGCCCTTGACGAGACAACGCTGACAACTGGGTCGCATGCCATCGCACTATCAAGGCTCAGCACTGTGTCGTTTGCTGAAAGGTAGGGTTTGTTCAAAAATACCTTTAGCTTCTTCAAGCGACACTCGCGACAGGCAGCGTTGATAGTGCCCCGCCTCGATCTGGTCGACTTGAGAGGGTAACTGTTGTGCAAAGGCTGCAGAACAGGGGCGTCAGTGGGCTTTACAGGCTGGGGAGCCAGTGGTCGAGTGATAGCGAGCACCGGCGGCGACATGGCTCGCAATGTTACTGTTTCAGCAACTGAAGCAGACGGACATGGGCAGACCAAAAAGCAGTCGAGACGGCGAGGAGGTCGGAGGTGGCTCCGGACGATGGATTATGTGGATTTACGATTGCCGATGGATCTGAATTCAGCGCCACCAGGGTTTGTAGCCATCTACTCGGAGTAAGTCCGAAATCGCCCTTGTCGGTCCGAGAAGCACCGACGACTCACGAAAGAGGAGCGACCGACAGCAAGGTAGCGACAGGCAGGTGCCAGCCCCAAGCTCAGCTCAGCTCCTCTCCTGTGTGGCTCGCAGCAACGTCTGCTAAGTGGCAACAGGGGACATGTTTTTGAGGCCGGTGACCCATTGCGGCGCGGCGCCCGACGGCGACTCGTTTGCGCATGCGGTCAGGGTCACGACGAGTATCGAGGTGACGCATAGTCGTCTATGACTCGGTGCGAATGTGGGGAAACCGAAGCTCCAAGCACCTTGATATTCTACGTGCTTCTGCAAATCTACCAAAGTCATTTTGTAAACATCCAACATTCCTCTCGGTCTCAAACAGCCAGCTCGACACAATGGCGACGCGGAACGACCGGTACAACAAGCTCTCACCCCAGGAGCGCCGCGCTGGAGAATCGGTATGCGCCTCGCCACCAACTTGAACCTATGGCTCTAATAAAGACGCACTCAGGCCCTCAGCGACTTTGCCGACTACGTCCAGAAGCAGCAGGCCAAACGCCGCCATCCCCAGGACCAAGACTCTGCCTACGGCACCCAGTCGGTTGTCACGACCGAAGAACACGCCGAGCTCGACATCCTCGACTCTCTCAACCTCAGTGACGAGCCCGCCACCCTTCCACTAAAGCACCTCTTCCTTGACAAATCTGACGATGCCGATGAGAGCCTGAGTCTCTTGACGGGCTTCGTCAACGGCCGTCTCGAAGAAGGTCACGGAGAGGCCATGTTCGATCTTGGTCTGGAAGACAATGGAGACTCTATGAACTTTGACAAGAACGACTGGGACTTTGCTTTGGCCAGACTGCACACTGTCACCGAATCATTAGGCGCCGACTACCGCATACTCATGACCAAGAATGTCGGTGGCGAAGACGAGGTTGATGTGAGCCCCAAGGAGAAGGCGTGCAGTGGAAAGCTCATGATCAGGCGGCGGCCCAACTCGGTTGATAATGTCATCGAGACTCGAATAGCTGTCGTCGGCAATGTCGATGCTGGAAAAAGTACCATGCTGGGTGTGCTGGTCAAGGGCGGGCTCGATGATGGTCGTGGAAAGGCCCGTGTCAACTTGTTCCGTCACAAGCACGAGATTGAGAGTGGAAGAACGAGCTCGGTGGGCATGGAGATTATGGGCTTTGACAGCAAAGGTGACGTCGTCATGGCCTCGACGGCTGGTCGCAAGCTCTCGTGGGAGGAAATCGGCAACAGATCGGTTTGTACTCTCGGCCAGATCACCTACTCTGCTAACACACTCCCAGGCCAAAGTCATCGGCTTCACTGATCTAGCTGGTCACGAGCGCTACTTGCGCACTACAGTGTTCGGCATGCTCAGTAGTGAGCCCAACTACTGCCTCCTCATGGTCGCTGCGAACAATGGCTTGATTGGCATGAGCAAAGAGCATCTCGGAATTGCCCTAGCCCTCAACGTGCCAGTCATGGTTTGCATAACCAAGATCGACATCTGCCCGCCGCACATTCTCCAGCAAACCATCACCCAGCTGACCAAAATCCTCAAGTCGCCAGGTGCCAGAAAGATTCCCATCTTCATCAAGAACAAGGAAGAATGTATCAACACGGCCACCCAGTTCATCAGCCAGCGCATCTGCCCCGTCTTCCAAGTCTCCAACGTCACCGGCGACTCCCTTGATCTCGTTCGCACCTTCCTCAACATCATCCCCCACCACGGTCATTACGACGCCGAAGCTCCCTTCGAGTTCCACATCAACGACACCTTCTCGGTGCCGTTTGTTGGTACAGTGGTATCTGGAGTCGTCAAATCCGGTGTTGTACATGCAGGCGACACTGTATTAGTTGGTCCCGATGGCCTTGGCAATTTCACGACGACGAGCATCAGAAGCATCGAAAGGAAACGAATAGGTGTTCCCGCCTGCAGCGCAGGCCAAAGTGCCAGCTTTGCCCTGAAGAAGGTTCGAAGAAAGGACGTACGCAAAGGCATGGTGTGTCTACTCAAGAACGACGAGCAGCCACCCAAGGTCCACCGCGAATTCATAGCAGAAGTCCTCATTCTCAGCCACGCAACCACCATCAAGACCAAATACCAGGCCATGCTGCACGTCGGTCCCATATCTCAGACATGTGCTATCATCGACATCGACAGAGCATACATCAGGACCGGCGATCGAGCGACCGTAGCGTTCCGCTTCGTTCAGCGTCCAGAGTTCCTTGCCGTGGGCGATCGCATACTGTTCAGAGAAGGTCGAACGAAAGGCCTGGGTATTGTCAAGGCCGTTGGCTACGATCCGAGCAAACCGCTCAACCCTGATGCTGGCAAGCAGAAGGCAGTCGCCACAGCGGCCGCAGACACAACCGCCCTTACTCCTGCTGCTGCATGAGATACGAGTTCTTTTTCGTCTGTACGGATGAAAATCTAGGGCCATTGCTTTTGGTGTTCAGGCGTGACCGATCGCTTGCAAGGCGTAGAGGTGTATCTTCCATTCCTCGGTATTGCTTTAGACCAATTGTAGATACGGAAAATCGACGAACAAACCATTACCTTGAAGCCATCTGATTTAGTTCACATTAATTCTTCTTGTTCCTACATCAGTTGTGCATCTGTTCACCAGATCACCAAACAGTCTAGAGAGGCTTCTCTCGTTGCGTTTCTCCTAAAGAGAAGAAGGAATTGCTTTTGTGGTTTATCGTTCATAGTGTATTTTTGCGATGGCTATCGGAGCCGCACAGTAGTCATCTCCCCAATGCAGGCACACAGAGAGGATAACGAATATACAAATACACGAGACAGCCAATTACACAAGCGGACGAGATACTTCAATCAAGCGACACAAAAATGAAAGAAGACATCAAACCAACATCACCATTCCACATTGCAAGAAAAAAAAAATCAAGAACGTATAAAATCCAACACAAAGACAAGTAAAACGAAAAAAAAAAAAGTAGTATTACCATACCATACCATCACCACCACACCTTACCTAAAAGACACTTACCCAACTCACCATCACTTGAAGCAACGAGTACAATACCAATCCCCAGCCACCGAATCCAGCATCTTGCCACTACATTTAGGACAAAACCCCCTCATATCAAAAATCTCCTGGATGAGAGCATTGTACTTGACACTCTGCTGCTCTTTGGTCATTGCGCCAATCTCAGTCTCTGAGAGGCCTAGTTTGACGAGGTAATTTTCGAGGGGGATGTTGCGGACGGGTTTGCCGGTGCTTTTGCCCATTTTTTTTGTATTTTTTGGGGTTTGTGTAAAGGGGGAAAAAGTGGGAGTCTAAGAGAAGGTTGCTAAGTTTGGTGGTTTGGGTGTTGGAAATGGTGGTAAAGCAAAGAAGCAGACTTGGTAGTGGATATATATCTACCTGGGAGGGAAGATAGTTGATTTGGTATGCTACTTAGAACGATATGCTTCAGCAAAGAGGCGATGACAAAGACAAGTAAAGTACACAAAAGACTTGCGAACAATGTTGAAAGAAATGGTCGACTGACATAAAGAAACTGATATCTTAGAACAAGAGTATTGTTTTATTTTTCATACCTCGGAACAATGGATCTTTGACCTCTTGTACGAATGCAACAAGGCATTGTCTGGTGTCATGGGCAGTAAGAGGTATGCGACCTGAATACGAGCTGGTGAAAAGGAACAGAACGAGATGGCCACGGCAGTATAGCAGGAACGATCACGGTGAGGGTAGGACGAGCAGGGTAGGTGCGATCGGATCGACACAAAGGGAAGCAGCAGAAACATGGCGCAAGGAGGGAGGGTGCGATTGAGCAAAGAAGCAGTAAAAAAAAAGAAGCAGTAAAAAAAAATGAAGCAGCTATGAGATGGTGTTAGAAGGTCAAGGGTGGGCAAAAAGAAGCACCATGGGTAGGAGTCGAACCTACGACCTCCCGATCCGAATGAATGACTGCAAAGAACGACTAATCAAACGATTGGCTGAAATGAGCGACCAAGAATCGGGTATGCTGACCACTACACTACCATGGCTAATTTGCTTGTGGGGAGACCAAATTATTTAGTATATAAAGGTTGTTTGTCGTCGGGGTCGAGAGGGTGGTGTTTGAGCAAGTTTATTGTGGTGGCTTCTGGTTGTTCTCTTGTGACCACCATGCCTGAGTATCTGAGTACTCGAGCCACAACACGACTCTTTCTCTGCGGCTCGCATCCAGCGCGCGAAAGGTCTCATAATTCTGTGAGTGACATGTTCATTTGTGCCATTCTTGAAGAGTGTAATCACAGAAGCCTCCTCGTTTGGGTGTAGACGATCAAACATCGCGTCCGCCATGCGGGCTGGTAGGATCGGGCTTGATGGGTATCGCGACCGAATGGCGCATCAGGTAGGGTCGGAGTTCATGTTGCAAGTTTCAATCTCCCTTAGACTGGTCTTCGGCGACGTCTTGCCTAGGTGGTGTCGATGGCTGTGTGCCGTTCAGGGCGCGCTTCCTCTGGCTTGACATGGCCTTCTTATGTCGTTTGCTATTAACGTGAACGGTCCAGTCGCTCTCGGTGACGGACGTCGTGTTGCAAACCTCACAGTGCTTGCGGCTCCAAAGGTCCGCCCGAGCACTAGTATCAGGTTTCGAGGCCGTCAGCATCTCGGCTGCGAGCGGCGACAAACTCGAGGGATCTGGCAGCGTCTCTTCCTTGAGAAAGCTGTCGACCAACCTGAGTCCAGTCTCTGATACATCTTGCTCCCAGTTTGGCAAATCAGAGCCGTCGAGCATGAAGAACAAGTTCTTGGCTCCAGCCGCATCGATAGCATTGTTGAGCTTGATACGGATCCATCTGATTTGACGCTTTGCATACTGCCGTGTACCCGCTTTAGTCTTTTCAATAGCTTGGGCAAGTAGCTTACTGAGCTGCGTTGGGCTTGTGTCGCCTTTTCGTAGAGCAGCTTGATAGTCCAAAAACTCTTTGTAGCCGATAGCGACCCAGATGCCTCTAGTCGTATCGATGGACTCACCGTCGGCAATTCTGCTATCGTAGAACTCCGACAGGGTAGAAACTTCGTCCAGGAGACCTTGTGTCACCATCTTGTCAACGCGGGCATCAAGACGTTTAGAGAGGATGTCTGATTGGGCGCCAACCCACAAGATGAGAGTCCTCATGCGGAGGAGAGATGCATCTTGGGTATCATCTGAAAGCGCCTCCTGACCAACAGTTTCACGTCGCGTTCTTTGTTCTTCGTAGATGTCCGAGGCCTTGCGACCAGTCTGGAGCCAGATCTCAAGACTCCTCTGTATCTTGCGGCGGTCGTTAGGATGCCATCTGTCAGCCATCACTGGGTCAACTTCTCTAAGCTTTGCAAGGAGTGTTTCAGTAGCTTCCTCAAGGATGGCCGGCCTCTCTGCGTTCTGGACTGGTTCTTCTTCTTGAGGTTTGTTTGTGAGCGCATCGCGAAAAAGCAAAGATTGTGTGTAATAATGCGTGCCGCCGACTAGAATGGGCAACCGGCCTCGTGCTCGGATCTCGCTGATTTTGGCAAGCGCGTTCGAGACGAAGTTGCCTACAGTCCAAGTCTCTTCATTCAGGCCTATACATCCAAGCAGATAGTGAGGAATGCCATTACGTTCATCCTCGGGTATCTTGTTTGTGATGACCGGCAAGCCCTTGTAGAGTTGCATGGCATCACCATTGATGATTTCACCATTGAATTTACGAGCAATGTTCACGGCCAGCTATTCGAAGTATGAGTTGATGCGTTCCTACTTTTTGGATTTCTTGGATGTACCAAAAATTGTCCAGACTCACCTCAGACTTGCCTGTGCCCGTGGCACCGACTACCGCGACCAGCGGCGCACGCCCTACAATGTTGGTCATGCTAGAAAATCGACAAACGGTTCTGCTCAACATCAAACCGATGTCGACATGTTGATTTTCGCTCTGAATCGAGACAAAGATTTGAACGCCTTGGTGTAAAAAGCACGTGACCGTCATGACCCATCCACCTCACTTTCTTCCATTCTTCGTTTCCATGATTCATCATACATTTTTGGATCTCCGATTCTAACGTGAAACGAAAATGGCACCTACTGAACGTCTCTCACCAAAGGTGGATGTCAACAACCTGACATTCGCATTCCCGGATGGCAGTACTGGTCTTCAAAAGGTCGCTCTGGAGCTGCCCGCAAACAGCAGGACCCTGCTGATCGGTGGTATGTCATGCTATTCGAGACATGTTTTATTGCCCTGTTCTGACAGAAGCTGTAGCCAATGGTGCTGGAAAGACTACTCTGCTCAGACTCTTGTCTGGAAAGCGCATGGCACCGAAAGGAACCGTCAGCATTGCAGGCATTGACCCCTTCGCCGAAGGTCTCGAGGGTGTGACGTATTTGGGCATGGAATGGACTCTAAACTCCATTACACGTACGGATATCGATGTTCCAACGCTGTTGTCCTCGATAGGCGGCGATGCTTACCCCGATCGAAGGGACGAGTTGGTCAAAATCCTGGACGTGGATCTGAAATGGCGTCTCCATGCCGTTTCTGACGGTGAGAGAAGACGTGTGCAATTGTGCATGGGCTTGATCAGACCATGGACCGTCCTCTTGCTCGATGAGATCACGGTAGATCTGGATCTTCTTTCTCGCTACAACTTCTTGCAGTTCCTGAAAAGAGAGACAGAGGCTCGTCCTTGCACCATCGTTTACGCAACACACATCCTGGACAACTTGGCCGACTGGCCTACACATCTGGTCCATATGTCTCTCGGCAAGGTGAGACAGTGGGGCGCCATGGAGTCTTTCAACGTCAAAGACGCTGGAGGTGACCGTACTGGTAACAGTCTTTTGGGAGAGCTTGTTTTGGAGTGGCTGCGTGAGGACCTCGCAGAACGTGGCCCGCGTAACGGACAGCAATCAGAGAGCAAGACATACGACACGCATGAGGGTAAGGGTGGATATGGCCAGCTGAAGGCACCTCCACGCGAAGCTTAGGCAGTCTCTCGAGTGAACGAGAAACAGAATGAAGATGACTAGAGGCAGCCAATTCAACATAGAGGCATAATTCGGAACTACTAGACATGGTATGGCAATAAATGTTGGCAAATGCTTTGAAGAGGTGAATGTGATTTTAATTGTCATTGCGCTGTTGAAGCAATGCATGTAACGATAATTTGAAATCTAGTTGATTGTCCCTTGAACTCCTTGCTCATAGACCTGGTCTGTCAAACGCCTCGCTCGACAACCTTTTATCCCAAACGCCAGTTTCGCTTGCTAAATCGAAGCTTCGACCATAAACTCGTTGCAGTTGGGGTATAGTATGCAGTAGAAGCAAAGAAGGAAGTAAAAGAAATGCTCGTCGTGGAAAGAAACGAAAAAGTGCTCATGAAAGGTGAAGATGATCCACGTCCTCGTTCAGTTCGGATCCGTCGTAGTTGTCGATTTCAATGCGGTAGCTGGGAGGGCTATCGGGAATGTCCTCGTATAGTGGGGGCTGCTCGTCTTCCCAAGCAATGCCCATACCGCTACGCTCGGTGACGTTGATGTTGAACTGGGTGCGCAGGACTCTAGCAGCTCCGGTGGGGGTTGCTTGGTTGGGCTTCTTGTTGGGGGCCCACTCTTCGGCAATAACCAGCTCCAAGACCATGACGTGATTGATCTTGAGGCCAGAAGGACTGTCGACATCACATTGAGGCTTCAGGCCGCTGTCGATGGAGGCAGTGAACTCGCCTTCAAGCTGGCCATCGGCGAAATCCGTCTTCCAGCCCGACTTGAGGTCGTCGCTGCCAATGTCTCTGGTGTGTTCGTGCTGGATGCCTCTTCCCTCACCACCAACTTTGGCCATGTGCTTGGGGCATGCTGGTGAGACAAACTTCTCTTGTTCCTCGATGCGCCATGTCAACTTCCTGAGGCGCCATCTGATCTGGGTGTCTTCTTTCTTGGTGGTAATGCCGGACATACGAGCATAGACGGGGAAATCACCGATGGGGTGGATGACTGAGGGCAGAGTGACATTGAGCGTCAGATTGGTTGGAGGGAAGATTCTAACCGAGTTCTTGTCGTTGCCGGGGCGAATGGCGCGGTTGATGACGACTGGGCGGACGTACTCTGCGACTTCGCCGCTGACGGTCTCAGCACGAGCGACCAGCTTGTAGTCGATGCTTGCAATGTGTCCGTTGGTTGTGGTGGGGAGGTGGCCGGGGATGAGGTAGCTGAAAGGGAAATCGTGGTTGCCGACTGCCACCTCGGCATTTTCGCCCAGGAAGTTCCATTCTTTAATGTCGTTTGACTTGGAGGAGCACTCCTTGCAGTGGTCTCCTACGGGGCGCTTGGTTGAGGTGGTGGCCCTGAAAGCGAGTGTGAATGACTTGATGGCAGCGGAAGGTGTGCCAGTGACTGCGAGTTGCATGCGACCAGAGAAGAGAGATCCCGAGGAATGCTGGGTGCTATCCAGAAACAAGACCGGAGGAGACTCTACGACCATGTCGAGCTTGATGTGTCTCGCGGCTTGACGACTCATACTCGACTCGCGGCTCTTTTCTTTCTTGTTGTCATAAGAGTGGCTCTTGCCAAAGTGGGGGCGTCTGAGGTGCTCCATGCTGTCGTGACGGGAGCCGTCTGATCGTACTGACGAAGCGCTGCGCTTCTTTTCGGGGACTGGTCTAAGCAGAGGTGAAGGAAAGTCGAATCCCAGGATACGACCGGGCATGATTAGGTGGCCGGGTTACGGGCTACTCGAAGTAGCAAACTGAAGATGCTTTGCAGAAAACAAAGTCCTGATCCGGGGAAGCGATCGACGGTTGTAGATCTCGCAAGGAAAGAGCTCCGTGGTGGACAAAGAGCGTACCTAGGGTGTATGCGAGAGGAATTGATTTGAAGGAAACAAAGAGCAGACTCTCCTGTGCTGGCCAGGACTTTCAGTACTTATTATGGAAACTGTAAATAGTCGGGGTGGAAAAACTCTGTCATCATGACTGTTGCGTTTCTGTGACTAAAGTTTGGTCGCGCACGCACTAAAACGACTTGGACCTCATGATCAGAAAGCCACTTTTTCCCAGCTGCTCAGTTGGCCGCGTTCGGCTCCCCTTTCTTGCATCGCCTGACTTGTGGCCGAGACTGCTTCTACATCAGCTCACGGCCCTTTCCATCGCCCTCACTAGAACAGCGCACACTGCCATTATCGCTATCAGTGAAACATGTGTACGCACAGCTGCGTCCAACGGCCTTCTATCGACCTTTCGAAAAGATGCTCTTCTCTTGGCTGCCGTTGGTAGGGCCTGCCAAATCAGGATCAGACCGATCTGGGCAGCTCAGATTTAAGGTGTCTAGCTCAGGAGCCACCGTCCATCACACGTTTCGCAACATGCCTATGGGAATCATTGCCGCTTTCTAGACAATGTTACGCTCAAGACACTTTAACGAATCTTTCGCATCTCCGGCGACATCGCTTGCTCTGATGATCCGCATGGAAGGAACGACTTGTACAGTACCTCACACAGGTCCACCGATACCAGCGAGGCATCCCCACGTTCAAGCCCTCTTCGTCGGACGCGGAGCCGCGCGCTTGCATTGCATGTGCATGTTGACATGACTCAAATTCAGCCGAACTCGCGATCCACCTCGGCCTACCGTAGTGGAAAACATCAATGTCACAATCTTCATACATAAACACATCATACAGGGAGTCAATCCGAGGTGCTGACTGAGCTGACGCAGGTTCACGATGATATGACGCGAGTCCTGAGATCCATACCAGCATGCGAAACACATAATCCTGCTATTCATGGGTCGCCTAGCGGACTCGAATTATACGTTTCTCGCACGTTCCTCGTTGATGAAAAGGAACACGTGTGGAAACAAATTTTTTTCTCCCGACCAAGATACAATTTTCAAGAGATCACCGATCTACCGAGAACTTCTTCAGGGTACAGAAGCCGTTTGCGCCCTAGAAAGGGAGCTTTTTTTCACCGCTCATTTCCATTCCTTTGGTATGCTTTAAATCCGACTCGCATCTTTGAATTACAGGACGTGCTTGAACAAGTCCGGTGCTGGCGTGATTGGAGCAGAGCGTTGCACGATCTAGAAGGAATCAGGAGAGTGTGGAGCTTTTCTGCCGAACAGAAGCATTGAGAATTGCTGAAGATCCGGAAGAGATGTCGCCATGCAGACTATTACATAAAAATTGGCCAAGCTGCCTATAAAACAAGCTGAGCCAAGCAACCACCACGGTGGATTTTGGGGACAACCGAACATTCAACTGAAGTCAACGGAACAGACGAGCACGCCATGATCCTTGGAGAAGCAGTTGGGGCAACAAATACGATGCAAGAATCCATCTCCTCTGGGTTGCACCACAAGATCTTTAGACGAGATGTAGTATATATCCGGATCAGGAATCTCAATGCGACGCCGTGGATCCGAAAAAGGCTCAAGACGGCCTCCGGCGGCCTCCACGTTTTTTCGAAGGCAAATGCCATTCGAGGAAGGCGACAACATCCAAGGCGAAAAATGCTGTCAATTGACCGAAGCAAACAGGCTGCAGCTGTGAGAATTGCGCCTTGATATGCTAATAGGGCGTCATGATTCCAAGAACTTCTTCTGCAGTTGCCACAGCCGTAGGGCGTCTGCGGCTACACGTGCGATAGTACTGGCAATCGTTGGATGTCACAACGAGCTCGCAAAGAATATCGAAACAACACGTGGGGCGGCACTGGTCATAACCGCGCTCTCAGTACAGCTCCTCAACGGCACAGGGTGATGCTTCAGATCGGTACGAGCGCAGACGAAAAGCACGTGTGTTGTTCACCTTTTCTCGACCGCTGACTGTGGAATGTCAAACTGATGTCCGTCGTAACTCGGCCTTGGCGACCTTTCTTGCCAGCAACAGCATCTCATGATATTTTTCATGAGCAGGTGGGTCCTTTGTAAACGTGATCAGTTGATATGCTCACATCGACGTGAGAAGGGCCATCGCAAGCTCATGGCCCACACATCTTCTGTCCATGATCGTGAGTGAGATGGTCAACATGTAAGCAACTCTGTCAAGATCACACCATATACACAACAGAAAGCGGTGCAACATGTACCCTCGCTCACGCGGATGTCGATACTGCACCAGCATTCAGAGGGACGTAGTGAAATCGAGAGGCCCTAACCGTGCTATTGTAAGGGCTAGATGACACTGGATACTGTGATACACTCCGTGGTCTCTCCATGGCCATATAAAAGCGAAGGAAAATATCATCTTACTGGCCTTCCTACCAGTAAACAAGACATGAGCAAAAGAAAGAAGCAAAAGAAATACAAAACATACAGCAGCAGGGATTCCCACGTGGTCACCCACCGTAGTACTAATCTGCCGTTCAACTGCTTATGTATGGCAGAGCGGACGGGATGCCC
>SWBF01000128.1:0-16057 GCA_023848595.1 Aureobasidium sp. EXF-10727 | reverse complement strand
GAACCCTGGTCTCCCGCGCTTGACGAGAAGTGACTCTTGACAAGCGGAAATCATGACCACTAGACCAATGAAGATGAGCCAGCTGAGCTGGTATTGGTTTGATGAGCGGATGGAGGCTAGTCATAATATATCCAGATGGTTTTGGTTCTCGGAGGGCTTCACAAAGTTATGCCGAAAGCTCCATCCTGCTCGAGCGAAAACACATCGGTGCTCGTGAAGGAGAGTAATGAGCTTGCCGTTGACTCGAAATGTGGATCGGAAAGTGTATGCGAATTCGCATATGCATCATGAGAAAGGCTATGCAGTCAAAATCAAAGGTCTTGGGTCATGGGAGCGACACGTGGTGGGTGTTATGGTTCACAGAGGATCAGTCGACGCGACCAATTCCGCGGAGTCGAATCGCCGAAAGAAAAAGTTCAACAGAGACGGAAGACGGAAGATTGTGAGATTATGTGAGTAGTATTTGTTTGACGTTGCTGCGCTGAGTGGTATAATTCTGGTAAAATGAGCAAGTTGGAAAAGCAAGTCGAGAATAATCGTGATCGTTTGACTCCCCAGCCGTGGCCGTAAAAATGGACAACACCTCCAACACCTTGCTAGACAGTAAAAAAAGAACTCATTCTTGAACCTAAATGGTAGAACGTTGGAAAAAAGATAGCCGCTGGTCCGAGCGGGCTGGAAGAATCGGAAGTTGTGTCGCAGTCCATGAAACCAGATCAAGGAGGATTATTGGATCATGGCCTTGCAGAGCCACATCTCCCAATAAGTCCGAAGACCCAGAACGGTGGCTCTACCGTCGTTTCCGCCTTCAGTGCCGTCAGGGTCACCGATCATGGCTGCGAATACCCAGTAGATGGCGACAGCCCAGGCGCTGAGAGACACAGCCATGGCGACCAACGGCGAGAGAACATGGACCGATAGAAGACTCGCGACACTTTTTCCTTGAGTAACGTTGGAAGAGTAGATTGCTCGGAGTTGGACGCGGTTCGAGCGGGCGAGAAGGGAGCGAAGTTCGTCTGAAAGGGGTTGACGAGAGGCGGAGAAGAGTCGTAGGGGATAGGTCAGAACGGTGAAGAAGGAGATGACCAAAGACCAGATACAGAGGAGAAAGGACACCAAGACACAAGGACCAGATAAGTACAGCTACAGTTGTAAGCACAAGAAGACGTGGGACAATATAGACAGATGGACATACCAATATCTTGATAGCCTTGGACTCGAGATGCAGACGTTGATCCACCAAGTGATGGTCCTCAGCCGAGGACATGCTGGATTGATCGTACGGGCTATGATCAAAGTACGGGTTGTATCGCTCGGCCATGTCTGGAGTTCTGCGAGACGACCTGTTGGCCTGCTTCTCGAGATCCTGGTCGCTGCCATTATGTTGCTTCTCGTTCAGCTCGCCTGAGTGTCGGACGACCGCGGGAGCCGGTGGCTTGGGCAGTATCGAAGGGGCATTTTGCGCGAAGTGGTAAGTGTGTTGCGAGTCGGAATCCGAGGCATTCGAGTGCCGGTAAGAGGAGCGATCGGCCATTGTCCAGCTTATATCCGGGGCGGGTACAGATGCAGATGCAGATGCAAATACGGGGCGGCCTCAGCGGACACGCAAAGGTCGACGGGATGGTATGGGCGGCGGTCAGACAGAGGGCTCATGTCAGTCTCGCATAGCCGGCCGTCGTGCTTCTTTTGACATGATTGCCAGAGAGCAAATGCCAACAGAAACGAGTAGCCGCCAAATGGGCCAAGTCTTGGGGCCTTGGCCTTTTTTCCTTGGCCGATGCAGTCCCATCTGATCTGCCTGTCGTCGCCGATGCCACTGCATCTTTATTGCTTTGCCATGTCTGGCATTGCCATCATGCCAAACTGGCGCTACGAGAAGCAGTTGATGTCCGTCTTCTCTGCTGTCTGGGTGATGCGCTTCCTCAGCTTCTGCTGTCACGGCAGGTGCGACCCCTCGAACGCCAAGCCGCACGTTTGATCACTTCGTGCTTGCCCTTCTCTCTGCTTCTTGCCCCATGTGCATTCGTGCTCTTCCAAGCCTGCCAATACCCTCATCATGCAGACCTTTGGTCAGACTCCCCCTTTGTCCTGCGCTCGACGCTCGTCGCACCAAATATACCAAGACTCATAGCATGTGCTTGGCCCGTTACTCATTGCAACACGACCGAGCAAAATAGTCTTCTCGCGGAAAGCCGGCAACCATGCCTTCTAGGCGTCGTTCAGCCTGCGTAAGCACCCAAGGCTCCTATAATCTATCTCGTCTATTCGCGCGCTTTGCACTTCAACCCACCTTGTCTTTCAGTTGGCATTACGTCTACTGAGACAACTTGAAGCATTATATGAGTGGCATCGCTCACTTCTACCTTGTACGTCTGCCCGCGGCTTGAGCGGATGATTCACGACCGCATCATCTCTGATTTGCAGCCAAGAACTCTGCTCCGCCTTGGATACCAAGACTATTGTTCAGCTACTTTTCCTTTGACTCGCAACAGCTTTGACTCGCCATGGCAAAACCGTCTGTCTTTCCAAGCCTGCTTCTCGGTCTGGCGAAAGTTACTCTTCGCCTGTCAGCCTCCAAGAAGCTTGGCTGCGGCATCAATACTATTCGCAAGGTACAAAACTCTGATCAACACGAGCACACAAGACTCTTGTATCCGGATTACGGCCGATGAGAATCGAGTTTTTCTCTCCTTCATGACTTTCCAAGCTTCACGCTGCGAGTTTTTTTGTTGCACTCAGGCCACGATTCCATGCGACATGACGAGAGTTGCCATGTCACGAGCGTTCTTGTTCGAACGTTGACCTGAACACTTGGCCATGGTGGCCATGGTGTATCTTGGCCGAGTCCCTGAATAACATATCGCATTCGCTTTTACAACATGACATGGTAACTTGTGCTCCAAGCATATTCACCCTGATGATCAATTCGTCGTTTCTTTGTTGGTCTCGGCCCTTTGACCAAAGAGAGTCTTCAGTCTATCTGATCATGAGCGAACATCGTCAGTACTCGATTGGGCATCCCAAAGCAAAATTCGCATTGGCTTGCACGTCGATGTTGTTAGCTTATGCGCCCAGCCAGCATGCCACTTGGCGATTGTGTGACTGCATATATTGCATCGTCTTGCCGGAGGATTCATGTTCCAGGCAGAACACAGAAACCAACGCACATGGCCTGATCGCTTTATGGAATAGCTCTCGTTCCAACCCCTGCTACGAGGTAGAGCAGAGGGCACCTTCTTGGTGAGTTATTCTAGCTTTGGGACCATGAGGAAAGCCCTCGCCATGTAACGTCTCATTATGTTGAGAGCGGCTGCCTTGCATTGAGGGCCATTTTCCGTGTCAAAGTGATCATTCTGTCGTGATCTGTAGAAACACAGTGCACATCATTCATATAGTCAAGGCCCAATAGCATGGCATAAATCGTCGCACGACAATGTAACAGACTCATAATGACTGGATGGTCACGGAACAGACCTCTTAGACGCAAACACTTGCACTGGATAACACCGCCAGTCCAAACTGCTGATCGGTAGTGGTCAAAGAGGCGATGCATAAGGGATCGTCACACGCTCTGGATGATCATGGTCACTGAACGGTAAGCTGTTATTTGATGCACTCTCTGCCGAAGGTTTGCAGTAGACGTGTAAGATCAAAAGGGGTCTTAGACACATATAATGGTAAGTCCTGGCACAATGTCTCGCTGAAGTTCGACCTCCCATCAACCAGCTCGTCCTTATGTAATTTTTCCACCCTTCATTATTCAAGTTTGGAGACTACTTTTACCATCTCTGTGCTGGTTGACACGTCTTCCACTTCTGCTCCTTTGTTCGTACCTTCTTCTCCCGGTTCTTCAACCCTTCAATCCTCTCCTTGTCTCTGGAGTGCTCCTTCCTCTCTCTCAAGCCTTGATCGTTACATTCTCTTACAGTCTCCCGCTCGATCAACCCGTATTCATACGACAGAACTTTAATTGCTGCAACAGTGCCTACAAACGCAGCTATACATTTTCCTGCTGCTAATCATCTGTCCTCCGCGAGTGATCTGAGTTAAACTCTAACCCTAGGAATCAATGCTAGGGTATTGACCCTGTCTTTTCAGAAACATCAGTTCTGCATACTTTGATGTGTATGAGAGCATGCGGCCCGAGACGTACTTGTTGTGATCAGAATACTGTTTAGAGCTCATATGAGGTTACTCGTAAGTCATCTGCGATGACGCTCTGTTCTTGTCAAAAGCTGGATGATTAACCCATCAGCTTTGACGTGTGACAGTGACTGATGAACGCGAATCTGCTTCCACATCTTGCAATATCATTGTCATCTTCGATATTGCTCAGAGATCCTTCTCGTCCCTAGACACTGAGCGTGAAAGTTAGCAGACAATCATTGTTGTGTTACTGCGTTGACTACGCGCCAGAACAGCTCACCATGCATAAGCATAATGCATGCCTTCATAAATCTCAGCTGAGCTCGACCTGCACCCCTCTTTTCCAGCTTCATCCTTCATTATTCTCCCGACCGAGCTCTTTTCTCGCCTCTGAGGACCCCGCTTTCAACTCTGATCGATACCCTCAAACCATGCACACCATAGAGCTCAACTTTGCGGTCTGGTACAATGATTCATCTACGATCCAGAGGTGTTGTGCGATATTGTGGCATGCACTTCCTATGCGCCAATGCCTTTGGCGGTACATATGTTTAGAGTGCCCTTATCCGCTCTCTCTGATACCGAGGATACAAAACCCCACGTGAATGCAAGCCCCTCTTTCTCCTTCCATGGAGCAGAATTAGATCAGGGAAAAGGTCAAGACTCATTCTGCCTGAGAAATTCACACTCCCAAGCTAAATGGTATGGTCTAGCCAGTCAATGGCTGTCTACCATGGGAGATTGTAATTCCCGGAACGGGTGTGCGGCAGCAAATGTGCATCCGGATCAGCGACAAGGCTGGCTTGTGATTGTCAGCAATAGCTGAACGATATGTACGCCCGGGGCCCTGGGCCCTCCTGTTCCGACGATTCCTACCATGATAAGAGAATGGTTGTAGCGGAAGTAGCCCTTTGGCATGATGTTGTGTCCAGCTGCCTCGTGTCTGCCATCTTTCGTGCCGTTGCAGAAATTCATACCGCGAGAGTGATGCATATATACTGAGAAGATTGGCTTCGTCCTTTGGTCTTTCCTTTTTCCAGGATCCGGTATATCAGAGTAGGTGTGGTTCTCCATGCGTTTGAGAGGCTCGCTAACGATAGGCGACAGTGGGCGACTCGACGTCGCGACGCTCACGCGTTCGCCTCAATGGACCCATGATGGCGCACTGGGAACAGTATACCCCATCCCGATTCGAAGAGATGATCATTCGTCCCTATGCGTTGTCCACCGAACACAGGGCAAGCACGAAACACGACGATGGCAGCATCTCTTCTTCTGATCGAGGCTCAGTCGCAGGTACAAGAGCATCCAATTATCGTCAAAGCTCCACGGCGTCCGAGAATGTGCCATCGCTCGATCGATCTTTCCGCACAATGTCGACTAGAACGATCGGTACGGACGAGTCGTTTGGATCCTCAGACGCAAACTCATCGACATCCGGCGGCTTTGGTGTTCCGAGACCTCAGACAGGAATGCTCCAGTGTACCTTTGCCTTTCTAGGCTGCCACGAAGAATTTACATCAGCCTCAACCTGGAAAACTCACTGTACCTCACATTTCCACTTGAACCTACCACCCACTCGGTCCCAATGTCCGTTCTGTAGCTCGCAATGGGAACACCCTTCAGCATGGGAGACTCGGCTAGATCACATAGCTTCTCATCATAGAGGAGAAAGGATTAGTGCAAGTTATCGGGTCGATTATGATCTGTTTCGGCATTTGTTGAGGTGCAGAGTTGTAAGCTTTGCGCAGTATCAGGAGCTAGAGACAAGAGGAAGATGTGATGGAGCTGGCGGTGTATATTTGGAGACAAGTAATCCGAGAAGGGAGAGAAGAGAGGGTGCGCCGCGTGGAAGGACTTCTTATCGAGTTGCTGAATGAGAGTGGTTGCTGCTGCGTTCTGCCCGACTCGAGTTAGGAAGTCTTCGATCGTGTCCAGATTTACAACGTTCTTTGTTCTTGCAAGGCGTACATATTGCTTTTCATGTGTGCAAGGATGGGTCTATTTTTCTTCCTGCCGATGGCCACAAACCAAACACAAACCAGACGAATCAGTTTTATACACTGGGTTTGGTCAAATGGAAGGCACCGATGCTCTTTAAGACATTTGGAGTGTGCTGTTTTTAGCATCCAATCCAACCCGTGACGCTGGTATGGTTGCACAGCCCCAATGTGCCGCACATCCCACCTCCATCTCCAAGAAGAATACATAACAATTTGTGAGCCATGACAATGCACAATGGATTCTCGAATGGCGACGTGTCCAGAGAGTGATTGGGCGATAGGCTCTCAGTGGGTATCGCCTTGTTTCTCAAAATTATCGTGCATGTTTATAGCCACATACCCTACACTTTATCAGAGGCGAACAGAGTAGTAGAATAAGGATGTGAGCGTCCGTTTGTCGAAGTCTTGCCTGTCCACCATCCTGCCATATTAATATACAGCAGTTCGGTAAGCTATAAAAAAGCAAAGTCGTGTCTCAATCAAAACCTTGCCCAGAGAGAGCCGAACTCTCACTGGACGTTTCTCACTGCCATGATCGAGTCGTGAATCTTGATGCTATACAGACAACAGGTACTTGGATATGGGGAGATGTGGTTTTTCGTGGGTCTGAAAGGGAGATAGGAGAATAGAAACGGAAGTGAAGTATCAACCCGTGGGAAGACGGGGTTTCACATGTATAGTAGAGTATAGGAACAAGGAGATTGAGAGATTGAGATTTACCTTTGACCGCTAGCCATTGAGCACAGCTGTAGAGCGTTCAGTACACTATAACCAGACATCGTTACTTGAAAAGGTGCGATGGACATAACGAGTCCTCTTGCGACCTTGACAGAAGAAAATGTGAAAACAGAGAAGGGGTTGGATGGGAGCGAAATATAGGCTGGAGATGTTCTCGGCATCGGCAAACCTTCCGATTTCGAGGCACGGGCGTCATTGCGATTGACCTTGATGCGACAACAGCGACGACGAGGTGCAGTAATAAGCTCTATGCACTCGATCCGACGTCAATCAAGTTCAGACTGAAAGGCCGATTGTCGTCGCAGTTGAACAGAACTTGGGTGCGAGGTCGCCATGTTGTCGGCGTTTCGCGCGCAGCCCATCTATGAGCTCAAACAACAAGACAAGTCCAAGATCGAGTCGGTCCTAGCATATGGTATGTTGATTGGTCCTTCTTGAAGGGGGCGATACTGATCGAGCATCTGCAGGCGACCGGCTTCTCGTAGGTCTTAGCACAGGCACGCTCCGAATATACCGTGTCAACGACGTCTCGGAAGCAGGGCAAGATGCGACAGCGACAGGCTCAAAGACACGCGCCGTCGATCTGGTACGTGAGGAAGAGAAATTCTCGAGGAGGGCAATACAACAACTGGCCATAATCAAGGAAGCAAACATCCTCGTCTCTCTGTCCGACGGCTATGTCTCGATCCACGACCTCCAGACCTTCCAGCTGCAGGAGAGGCTGGACAAGACCAAGGGCGCCACCTCTTTCGCCGTCACCTCCAACGTCATCAAAGACCCTGCTACCGATATTCCCTCTCTCGTCTCTCGTCTCGCTGTTACTGTCAAGCGTCGCATTTTATGGTGGAGTTGGCAAGATATGGAACTGTCCCCTGACGTTCAAGAAATCACACTGCCACACACGCCAAAGTCGCTGCTGTGGGCCACGGGTACCAAGATGCTGGTCGGTCTGGATCCTGGTTTTTCCATAGTCGACATCGACACTCTGGCTGTGACCGACGTTGTCAGACAGACCCCTACCGGCAACGTCAGGTTCGGTGCCGTCACATCTTCGGGAATGGGATACATGGGCATGGGAAGCTGGGTGCCGAAACCCATGGCGACAAATCTCACAAACAACAAGATGCTTATAGCAAAGGATGTCAATACCTTGTTCATCGACTCCGACGCTCAGCCTGCCGACAAGCGCCAGATACCTTGGGCTTTTGCTCCCGAAGCTATTGGTTACTCGTACCCTTACCTGCTATCGCTCCAGCAAACCGCAAAGGGAGCTCTGGATGTAAGAAGTCCCGACACACTGAACCTTCTCCAGACAATTCCCCTCCCTGGTGCTTCAATCCTTCACGTTCCTCAACCCAACATCAGCTTGGCTCATGCTGGCAAAGGCTTCCTTGTTGCAAGCGACAGATGCATTTGGCGTATGGTTGCTCTCAACTACGAAGCCCAGGTCAAGCAGCTTGTCGAGAAGACAAAGTTCGATGAAGCCATCAGTCTTTTGAACATGCTGGAAGACACACTACTCAAGGATAAGCAAGGTTCCGTCAGAGAGATTAGTATGCTCAAAGCGCAGAATCTGTTCTCACAACAAAAGTACAGACCAGCACTGGACCTGTTCACCGATGTTTCTGCACCGCCAAAGCGCGTTGTCTCATTGTACCCTAAGTCTATCGCTGGTGATCTCTCGACTGTCGAAGAGGTCCCAGAGCTTACCGACTCGGAAGACCCATCTGGCGAAACGAGTGCTGCCGAGGAAAATTCATCGCAGCCCGACGACCATGCCAAGACGGCACAAACTCCAAGCAAGTCTGTGTTGGGCAAGTTCAGGCCTGCAGTCAAGGACGACTCTGATACAGCATCAATTCGATCTTTCCGTACCACAAGCGAAGCACCTAGAGAAAGGCCGGCAAAGGACGCACCATTGACTGGCTCAGACTTGAAAGCCGCTGTTATGGCTCTCTGCTCCTACCTGGCTCAATCACGCGTGCAAGTCCAGAAATACATGAACACAGATGGCACACTCAAGTCAGAATTGACCGAAGGCTCTACACCACCATTCAGTAATCTTATCGAGCTTCCCGAAGGTGCTGAAAAGGTCGACTGGCAAGCAGAATTGCTGGAGGTCGCCAAATTGGTCGACACAACGCTCTTCCGTGCTTATATGCTCGCTCTACCATCGCTAGCTGGCCCACTCTTCCGTCTTGACAATTTCTGCGACCCGCACGTTGTCGAAGAGAAGCTGTACGAAAGTGGAAGATACAACGATCTGATCGACTTCCTCTACGGCAAGAAGTTGCATCGTGAAGCCTTGGAGCTGCTAGAGAAGTTCGGTCGTAACGAAGCAGCAGAAGAAGTCATGCCTGCTCTGAGAGGTCCCGACAGAACGATCAGCTATTTGCAGAACCTGCCAGCCGAACTTATTGATATTATTCTAGAATTCGCAGAATGGCCTATCAAGGTCAATGCACAAAAGGGTATGGAGATCTTTGTCGCAGACACGAGAAACGCCGAAAATCTTCCCAAGGACAAAGTGTTGAAGTTCTTGGTGCCATTGGACAAGTCGCTCGCGGTGCAATACCTTGAACATATCATTCTCGAGCTGAACGACAAGACGCCAGAGTTCCATCAAAAGCTTGTAGATTTGTATCTCGAAAAGCTTCGCGACAGAGATGGAAACAGCGATGAAGAAAGGAACAACGCTCGGACGAAGTTGGAAGAGTTCTTGCGTAACAGCACGCAATACCACAAACTCAAAACCTTCAATCAGTTACCTGCCGATGGTAAACAAACATCACATCTCCTCTCTACAACGATCATGCTAATCTTGTCCAAACAGATCCTGATGTGTACGAAGCCCGAGCTATTGTCCTCTGTGCAATGGGGAACCACAAACAAGCCCTCCAGATCTACGTCTTCCAGATATGCGATCACGAAAAGGCAGAAGAATACTGCAACAAGATCTATCTCTCGGCATCAGATTCTTCTTCGACGCCCGTTGGTTCAAACCCCAATACTGGCAGCCAAACCTACGAGAAAAGCAGTATGGCCATGGACCCCGAAGACCAGCAACCAAACGTCTACACCACATTGCTGTCGCTATATCTCAAGCCGCCGAGCCCGCACAAGGTGCAATGGGAACCTGCATTGCAATTGCTATCCAAGCATGGCCCTAGACTTCCTGCGGCCAACACTCTGGACCTGATGCCCAGTGACCTGAACGTCAGCGAACTATCCTCTTACTTCCTCGGCCGCATCCGCAGTGCCAACACCGTGGTCCGCGAAGAACGCATTGTTGCTTCTCTCCAAGCCGTGCTCAAGACCAGTTTGTCTTCTGACCTCGCCTTTGGACCCGAACACATGCAACAAAAAGGCGGAAGAAGCAGAAGAGTTGTCATTAGAGAGGAAGATCATTGCAGAGTCTGCCACAAGAGGTTTGGCAATTCGGCGGTGAGAGTGTACCCTGATAACGAGGTCATCCACTATGGATGTGTGGGCAGAAGTGGAGTGCAGAGGATGAAGACGGGACAAGGTCAGGGCTTGCAAGCCTTGAGGCAGTTGCCTTGGGGCTAAGGGATATGCGATGGATAGTTGGAGAAGAGAGGAAGGAATAATGAGGAAGAAGATACCCAAATGCTATGTTTTCTGATACCTGTGCTTGTCTCGCGTTGTCGTACTCGAAAAGAGCCTAGGCGACTGGAACTCGTCGATTCTGCTGGCTGTCGAGTCGCAGAGATTGGCTTTGTCTATCCACCTCAAAAGATACCACATCCCCACGTCAGCAGGATCTCGGTATAGATTTGTCTAGTAAGCATTGTCTTCTGGCAGAACACAGCCCACAGAGGTACTCGGCACTTTTATGGGTTATGATCATAGGCTCACGCAAAGATGCAGAATGATGAACGGATCAAGTGTCATGAAGTTTTCATTAAAATCGATGCGAGTTTCTTGGGTTTGTTCGCCAAGAAGAAACTGCTACGAGAAGCTGAGCAACATGAGCGCTGAGCGGATCTGGTGCACGCTCCTGAGAAGGACGATGTGCGCACGCACCTGATAACCAATATCCAACGACGAGTCTTCCGACGTGCCCCCCAACGGATGGGCTCTGGGACCGACGATTTTGGACCACATGTCCAGAATCTGGACGTGACATGGTTGCGAGGTACGGAGGGCGCTGGACGCTCATTCGATGATGCGATAGTCGCTCAAGGCATGGGTACGTGTGTGCCGTCGGTTTGTACTGGGGCACCTCACAGAATAGCCTCTCCAGAGTGCTCGCCCTCGAAACCATAGGCAGCCAGCTTCTTGTGTCTGATCTTCTCCTGCTTTTTCTTTTGGGCCTGCTCTTGCTTGTGTAGCTCAAAGACTTGGTCGACGCTCGCTTGTTGGAAGGGAGGGGGAACGTAATCGTCTCTGTCCAAATCCTGCGGCACATTGTGAGTAGCTGATTTCTGGAGTGTCGATAAAGTCAAGCATACGATTTCACCGAGCAGCAAGACGTTCTCTCCTCTGACCAGGAAGAGACCGCGGTCGACATCGGCGTAGAGATTTTGGGCGAATAGTCGTTCTACTGTGTCCTGGAGAACGAGGTTTCCTGAACCACGTTAATGATTGTCGTACACAGAATCGATGCGGTATATCGTCGTACCGAACTGGTCCCAACTCCTCAAGACACCGATCAGTTTTCTGCCGTCGCGAAGTGACACCATGAGCTTCTCTGTTCGCCAATGAAAGCATCCCGGTCAGTCTTGTCTCTAGAGTACCATAAGGCCTATACGACGAGGCGGGAGATGCTCACTGTCGGTCAGGTCAAGAAGTTGTGCTGCCGTCGTGAACATTTGCGGCGGCAATTGAGGGACAGGTGGGGGCATTTGTTGGCCTCCACCGAGCGGCGGCGGAGGAGGAGCGTTTTGCATGTTCATGCTATCCATGATATCTGTCAAGTGTCGGGCCTCTGCGATGTGAATTGATCGCTGTCGACTTTCGATAGCATGCGCGCCATTGGTTGATCGCATGACGTGGGGAAGCTTTCATGATCACATGACAAGGTGGGACTTCACTCTCAACTGCCATCAATTGGTAACCACTCATGCATTAAACGAAAGACACATGAGCTGCTGCACCAAGATGAGTAAAAATCACACCAATCTTCTCACAGCTCAAGTTCAGACAAAAGTCAATAGGCTGAAGAGGGTATATTCAATTTTCCAGTAGTACACATTAGGTTTTCTGAGGCCAACGCGGCTATAGAATGAGCCTTCTCGTTCCCCTGCTCCATATTCAACCTTGCTTCAATCCATAACCCCCCGGCCGATTATTAATTTAGACACACTCGGCGCTGCTAAAGCAAAACTTCATAACTCGTAGCGGTGCTGACACACACCAACTGTCGTTTGCTTAGACCAGCATGAGAGCGGCAAGAGCGGCAGCACCCATCATGGGGCCGACGGTCTGAATAGGAGCACCAGCAGTGGCCACAACCGACGAGGCAGCGCTGGAAGCACCACCAGCAGCAGACGAGGCGCGCGAAGCGGCGGACGAAGCTCCCGAAGTGGCGGCTCCGGCAGCGCTGGAAGCACCGCTGGATGCACGCGAGGTCACTGAAGAAGCACCAGAGCTGGCGTTCGAGGCGGCCGACGAAGCTCCCGAGCTGGCGGCAGAAGCTCCCGAAGAGGCGTGGGACGAGGCAGAAGAAGCACCCGAAGAAGCGGCTCCAGCAGCGCCCGAAGCGCCAGATGAAGCGGCGGACGAGGCGCTAGAAGCAGCGTTGCTGGCAGCCGAAGAAGCGCTCGAGGCGACCGAGGAGGCGCTGGAACCAGCGTTGCTGGCGACCGAGGAAGCTGATGAAGCACCAGAGCTGGCGGCGGCACTAGCGCTGGAAGCACCCGACGAGACGGCCGAACCGGCGCTCGAAGCACCAGATGAGGCACCACCGACAACGCCACCAACGATAGGAACGACGGAGTAGATCGTAGAGAAGCCAGTGGTTGAGGGGAAGGTGCTACCGCCCGAGGTGACGGTTCCAACGAGGGCCGAGGTGGTGACTGCAGACGAAGTGCTGCCAGACGACTGTTGGGCGCCGGAAGACTGGGCACCAGAAGACTGAGCCCCGGAAGACTGAGCACCGGTACCGAGAACGCCGAGACCTTGAGAAGCAGCAGCAGCGCCGGCAGAGGTAGCTGATGCGTAATTAGAACCAGAGCCGGAGACGGTGCTCAAGATCGAGGCAACCGAGTTGCTGGCGGTTCCAACGGCGGCTGGTTAAGAGTCAGTACAGGTCAAGGTGAGGAGGTACAATGGATTGATAATGCTCACCGGCACAGTAGGCGTTGGCAAAGCCAATGGCGTCGGCGGCCTCTTGAGCGGAGCAGGCCTGGTTTGAGCAGTCGCGGACACCATAGCCGAACTCAGGGTGAGAGCAGTAGCAAGCAACGTCGCCGATGTTGCAGTGGAACTGGTTCAAGGCAATGCCAATCATGTTGTTGAAGCAGTTTTGCTATAGACGACTGTGTCAGCGCGTTGCGCATTGAGTTGTGTTGATACATCTGAAAACTTACAGCGCATGAACCGAGGCCCTGCTGGGCGGCGGCGAGGACGGCGCCGCTGGCGACGAGAGAAAGTGCGTACTTCATTGTGATGATTGCGGAGATGGTAGATGCTGTGGTGTAGGATACCAGATAGTGATCGTTGGCGAGGACGGTTAGATGACGAGGTTGGAGAGTGGAGAATGAAACGACTATCGATGAGGGGATGGATGAGAAGATGTAGACGGGGACGCGAGGGAGAAGTAATTCGGAGGCAGGTTGTTGATGGCTGGTCGAGGGCGCAGTGACGATGGGAGCTCTTTCTTAAATTCCCGCCGACCGACGCTATCACGATGCGGTCACGCTGCCTTCCACCTTTTCACAGCACTAAACCACCGATACCGTGCGCACATCGGCCTAGACTGCCACCCAGTTTCCCACATTTCCACCATTTCCTGATTCACCAGCCTGCGCTATCCACAAATCCCACGTAGCTTTTGCTTGCATGATGAAGGTGACCATGATCGACGCAATCCCTCGGCCGCGCTAAAATGGCGCTTGCTTCATTTCTTGGCGGCCCAGTGCAGGAACCGTCTGTAGATGCCAACGGCTGACCGAGCACCTCCTTCTTGCCGTCAAAGAGATGAGACCAGGACTGTTGCATTCAATCGCTTATATTGCCACTCGAAAGCCATTGGATGGCGAGCAGGCCGTCAAACTCCCGTTCTGCCTACAGCTCCTTGTTCGCTGCGAGATGCAGTCTGATAGGAGGATTCCGCGGTTCCCCAGATCCACCATCGAGCTTCCACCGCCCTGCAGTCGCTCGCTTGCGCCTGGCCGAAACCTTGCTTGGGTCTTCTTTTCTGCCCGAACTCCAGCGAGCCACCGCAGCCCTGACGATCATTGATATCACAGTATCGATTGACATCATATTCGTTGTCCAAATTCAATGCCCTGTCTCACTCGCGAGGTCTTTCCACGATCTCCCACGATCGTTCCCATCATGGACGTGCAAGCTTGCTGACCTTGCCCTTGGACAGCTTCCTTGTTTTCATGCAGGTACGAGATGGCTGCCTGTGCCACAGTGCCACATTTACCCAGCCACACCTAGCACGGTGTCGCCGGTCGAGGGCTTGCCGCTAGAAGTTACCGCCGGTGCGATCTGAAGCAGTCGTCGTTCGTGGCCGACAGCGATGTCCCCTGGTGCTACTGTATGACAGTTAACAGGGCAGTAAATTAAAGAAGGACCCCTGCTTGTTTCTGCTCGACACCAGGACCGAAAGCTTCCATACAATCCTCACCTCTCTCATCTCGCAAAGGGATCCATGTCCTTACAGTACCTACAGTACAGTAGGCACGGCACATGTACACGCGCGATTGTTCCCGATCCCCCGACCCTTGTGCTTGTTTAATAATCGAACCATAGCCATGCGAATCGTACCCCACGATCCTCTGTTTGAAGAGCACACAGCCATGGCTCTGGACTCTGGTAAAGCTTGACAGTGATACCCAGCCACCACCACCGCCTGGTCTCTATCTCAAATATCCACAGATGGCGCAGTCTATACCTCGACCGCACTCGACCGCCCCGAGAAACATAGACAAACGGCTGGGAGAATCATGTCGCACATTCGCTTGGATGACTGCGCTTGCTGCGTTGTGACAACCCTCTCCAAACGCGCCTCGGCGCATTTAACCATCCTGATTTTTGGAAAGTACAATTAGAATGTCGACCAATCAGAACTTCATGTCGTTTATTGTGCCCCCAGCCACATGCATCACATGCTAACACAACATGTTTTTCGAGATCTTGACCAAGATGAACAGCTCTACTTGTTGAATCGCTGACCACTCAAGCCCTGCTTTTCCATGTTGATCTGCTCTTTCGGTTTCTCCAGCAGCAGGCCGCATACACCCACAAGTTGTGCGACACCCTCGAACACGTGCGGCATGGCTGGGTAAATATCAAAAGTTTATCCAGCTTCACGACCGCCAAGTACTAAGGACTAGCTGAGTGAATCGCAGTGTGGCTTGCTGGGTGTAATTGCCAAAGGAACTTGATTTTTTAGACTACTAGCGTAACGCGTCGTTTATATACCACTTCCGCCAAGCAAGGCTACTTCTCCGGCTTTATAATAACATCCTTCCCTACTAGGACTAAAGCACCTACTCTTAGTATTGTTTTAGCTAAGTAATTAATAATATAAAGAAAAAATAATTAGTTAGGCTTTAGAAAAGCCTTAGTTATAAAGCTATAGGCTTACCTAAGGCATAATTTAACTAGTTATAGACTAGAAAACTGCTTAATCTTAACTATAATAGTAGTTAGTTACTTTTTCTTTTTTTCTTTCTTTTCTTTTATACCTTAAAATCGTTATTATAGCTAAAATATTATCTATAACTATAATCTTAGGCTTAGATCTTATCTTTTTATATACTTCTTTCTTATAACTACCTTATATCTTATAATAGTAGTATCTAAATTTATATAGAACACCCTTAGTTATTATTATTTGCTTAATTTTTATGCTTTAGATAGCTATAACTTTAGTTATAGTTACTAGTATATAAAATCTAAGGTATAAAATAATACCTTTTTACTATTTTAAACCTTTTTTATAATAATAACTTCTAACCTTAAATAAGCTTTTT
>SWBF01000127.1:0-16650 GCA_023848595.1 Aureobasidium sp. EXF-10727 | reverse complement strand
TTAACCCAGACTTTATTTTAGCGAAGCATTAATAAATGATTAATCCAGACTTTATTTTAGCGAAGCGTTATATCTTTTTTTTTTATTTTTTTTTTTTAATTTTTTTTTTATTTATTAGAGATTTTAAATTTTTAATAAGCAAAGCGAAAACATAAAAAATAGGGGAGGAAATAACTCACGATGTCGTTGCCTTAAACAAAAAATTTATTTTCTGCAGGAGGGACTCTTACCTATTTTTTTAAGTAAATGGGTTTTCTTTCGCATCGTGCGATAAAAAGAAAAGTTAAAAGTGTTAGTTAATTACTACTTATTCATCCTTTTAACCCAAAGGCACCATTACGTGTTTTAGAACTAATTTTTGTAAGTTGTAGATTAGATCTAGTATTACCTCTTAACATGACAGTTGATAACCCTTTATAAGAAGAATTTATGTTTTTTAAACTTCCTTTATATTTTAATTTAAATACAGATCTTGATGCAGTTAAACGTCTAGATAATCTACCTGCGGCCTCTAGTCTTACACCATAAATATTTTTATGTTCAGTAGAGTTTAAAATATTTTCCTGTAGGCTATTTTTAACTTGAAGCGAGCTACGCGAAATTCTGTTAATAGGAGAATTCTCCGTATTGGCTACACCTCAACCAGGGAATACTTTGTACAATATTTCATGTAATACATCTTTATCTTTTAACCTAGATATATAGGAATTTACATTTAAGGTTAAAGATTTTCCATTTATATTAGCGCGAAGCGAGCTCTCGCTAGGTGTGATTACACTAGAAGGTCCGTAGTAAGATAATTTACTTAAAGATGGTAGTTTAACCAATTTCAAGGCTTTTTTAAGAACTCTTAATAATCTATTTTCCCGGTTTCTCAATTTTATAGCAATAGATTCTGAAAAAATGTCACTATTTAAATGCAGATATTTTAAATTAACAAAATTAAATTCAACTTTTTTATTATATATATTAGATATTATGTTTTTTAAACCTAGTATAAATCAGTTTTTGAATTTATTATTGTTAACATTTAACATTTTAACATAATATAAGTATAACATTTCTTTTCTATAAGATTTTTTTATAAAGTTTTTAAAATACTTATTTTCATAGTTTTTAAAATTAGTATAATTTCATTTAAGCGTTTTAAGAATGAAGTTTTTATTTTTACTAGCTTTTTTTAAAATTCTTAAACCTTTTAATGATATAGAGTTAATTTTTTTTAGCGTTAACGAAGGAGAATTAATTATTTTTCCGCTCGGTTTCGGGCTAATTCTTTTTTTATCTTTACCGTCGTCTAGCAGGAATGGGCTAGGCAGTAGAGCAGATAAAGTATTTTTGTTTTTTAAAATGTTATAAAGATTTTTTAATAAAAAATTTCTTTTTTTTAGGGGTGCGCCATCAATGTCACTATTTAATTCTTGTCCTAGCTCATATAAATTATTTTGATGATTATTAATTATTTCACTCGCATTAGGGCTAATGTAGAATAATTTATGCAGATTTCTTAATTTATATAGGGCTCAACCAGCAAAAGAGATAGTTTTTTTTTGACTTTTTTTAACGGCAAAACCGCTACCTGCGTTAGCTTTTGCACCAAAAGCAAATGAATTTTCTACTTTAACGGCAGAGTCGGCAAATAATTTATAGTAATTATTATCTATTTTTGTCTCCATCTCTTCTTGTCCTGGAGCGATACCAGACGCTAATCTAGTAGTGAAAAAACTCTGTTTTTTTAGCGCTAAGGCTAAAAGCGCAATATTATTATTTAGACTAGAATTAGTTTTAGCTATGTTAACATAGTTTAAGAAATGATTATTATTACTTGTAGTGTTAAGTTTGTTATTACTTAATAAAAAATAATATTTTTTTATTAGTGATTTGTATTTATTTTTTAAGCCAACGCCATGGTTAACACAATTATTCTTTTGTGCTAAATTTAGCGCTAAAATAAAGTTAGATATATTTCTTTTGGTTAATCTAGTAAAATTTAGTAGATAATTTGTTTTATTATCTATATCATTACGCTGGTCTAAACGACCCCGCGAAGATTTTTTTAAGGCGTTTCCCCTTTTACTTGAAAAAACAGATGAAGGTTTATTTTTAACCCTAGGTCCTGAACTTAGAAGTATAATTCTAAATTTACTTTTTTCGCTTTCGGGGGATTTATTTGTTATCGTAGTTTTATTTAAATTTGTATTAATATCACGATTTGTTTTCGACAGATTAATGTCAAAATCCAAGCTTTTGTTTTGGAAAGTCCCTATCCTATCTTCCCTGGTATTTGTACGAACGGAGCTAGATAATTTTTGACTTTTTTTTGTTATTTTAAATAAAAATGTTTTATACAAATCTTTTAATTTGTATAGGAAAAATTTTTTATTTTTATTGTATAGATATACAGTAATTATAACTTTATTGTTAGTGTGTTTCATTTCTGCTTTGCTTACCAATATTCTATTTAAAGATAATCTTTTAAATCGTACTTGCACACGACTAGATTTTTTATTATTAGATAATGGATTTAGATTAAAATAACTTTTAACTAGTTTATATACGCTATTGTCAACAATTGGTAATGTTTTAGTCAAGTTTTTATTATAAGAATAGATGCTATTAAATCATTCTTTACTAGCAGGTGGATAATGCCTAGTTTCACCTACATTGTCATTATTGAGTAGATCTGAAAAATCTCTACCAATAAAAAAATCTGAATCTGAATTAACCAGATGATTATTTTTGGTTTTTTTTAAATATATATTTAACATGATTATTATTTTTATAAAAAAAAAAAATATGGTTAAGTTAAATATGAAATAGTGATTACTTTTTTATTTTATTTATTTAAGAGTTCCTCCTGCGGAGAATGTTAAAAGACAGTTGTACACTTTTTAGTATCGTATAATTTTTTTTTTTGCGATAAATGCAAGAAAAAGAGATTTTAAATTTAGGGGAAAATGGTTATATCTCCTAGTTGATCAACTAATCAATAAATCAATAAATCAATAAATCAATCAATCAATCATGTACTCAAATAAATATGATTATATATAACTAGAAAAATACGGGTTTTTAAAATTCCTCTCGCAAAGCGCTTATTTTTTTTTTAATGTCATGGTATAAAGATATATTAGTTTATAAATTCATTAGTAATGTAATATATATTTATTAATGCATACGGCTATAGGTTAATGGTAGACCGTTCGTCTTCCAAACGATGTGTACCGATTCGAATTCGGTTGGCCGTAAATTAATGAGTTAGTAACTTAATTGGTAGAGAACTTTCTTGTCGAGAAAGATGATGTCGGATCGAAGCCGGCCTAACTCGGTAATAATAACTCTTTATTCTGCCTGGGTTAAAAAATAATGGAGGAAAACGCATTAAAAAAAAAAATAATTTTTTTTAAGATTGAGAAACTCTTCGCGCTAAAAATATATTTTTAATGGCTAGGCAGCAAAGCAGAAAAAAAAGCAGAAAAACCTTTTAAAAAAGATATTTCTTTTAATGGGGGGAGGCTACGAAGTAACCTTAGTTTTTCTTTTTTTACGTAATGCTTATAGGAAAGGTTGCCATTGGTAAGGCGAGATGTTTGCTAAACATTGTGTTTTAACACCTGACGGTTCAATTCCGTCCTTTTCCGTAGAGAACTATAAAGTATATTTTTTAATCCCCGGCTACGAATCCCCTCCCACCATAGTGGGGATTAATTTTCTACCATCGTGAGTTCCTGCTTCGCAGGAACTCTTACAAAATTTTAGGGGTAAATAAAAGAGTATAGTTTAATTGGCAAAATAGGAAGCTTCAAACTTCAAATTCTCAGTTCAAGTCTGAGTGCTCTTGTTTGTGGTACCCGAGCCAGCGATCGCTTCGCGCTACTTCGTGCTCTTTCGTTGCCACCCAGCGCGAAGCGAGACACAAAAAAATCTAGTATTTTTAAGGCTACCCCCCTTATTTTGCAAGAGTTCCTCCTGCAAAGCGCAGGCAAGGCTAGAAAAAAAGAAAAGCTCGCAGCTTATTTTTAGGGCGTCGCCTTAAAAATAATATAATAAAGTCTGCCCTAGAGTTCCTCCTGCCAGACAAAGTCGAAGACTTTATTAATCTTCCGTAAGGCGTTTGCCTAAAAAAGATTTTACAATATGCCGGGTATACAATTTTAGTAGTATAAGGGTTCCTTAGCTTAATCGGTAAAGCGTATTTTTGATAAGGATGTGTTCGACGTTCAAGTCGTCGAGGAATCAAAAAATAAATTATTACATAAGTAATATTATATTACATATGTAATATAATATAAAGAGAATTGGCTGAGTGGTCTATAGCGATAAGCTTGAAACTTATTTTAGTACAAACTACTAACATCCGTTCGAATCGGATATTCTCTGAATATACGGGCCAGGGCCGGGTTGGTTAGGCACCTCATTTGGGTTGAGGAGTAGTTATGTTCGAATCATAATGACCCGAAATAACGAAATGACGTTTGTAAATTACAATAGTAATGTATTAGATATGTAATGTAAAATTTCATCATAAGCTGTTTGTTTATGATGGCAAGTATATAAAGAAACTATTAGGAATATCTAGCTATATATCAAAAAGAGTTTTTTAATTTGGTTTAAAGTAGTTGTATGTATTTAATTGACATAGGGCGTTGATATTAAACCATGAACTTTTGGAAAAATCCTATAAATAAACGAAGTGAATTGAAATATCTTATTAGCTTCAGGAATAAAAATCAAACGAGATTCTATGATTAGTGTGAATGAAAGTAGAAAAGCCTACAAGTAAAATGGATAAAAATCTGTTTGAATAAAGGGGAACCTTCCTCTAAGGCTAAATATGATATATAAGCGACAGTGAACTAGTACCGAGAGGGAAAGATTTGAAATAGTAGTTTTATAAGCAGCTCAAGTAAAGTTTAAATAACAAATGAGAGCGTACCTTTTGCATAATGGGTCAGCAAGTTAATATTAGATGCGAGAAAAGCAATTTTTCCCAACAGAGTGAAAAAAGTAAGTCTTATTCCTAGATAAACCGATTATTAAATAATGAATTAGTATCTAAAATTAGACCCGAAGCCTGGTGATCTTACCATGATCAGGGTTATAAAAGCCCGAACGGGTTATCGTTGTAAAGATATCCGAAGAATTGTGGTAAGTTAGTGAAAGACAATACTGACCAGGATAGCTGGTTTTCCGCGAAACCTATATAAGTAGGTAATTCAAATAACATCATAGCAGGTACAGAATTGTGATCTCAGACAAATGGTATTTAATTTTAAATACATTTGTATATATCGGGGGGTCGTGAAGACTTTATCGGTGAGAATTTGCTCTCGGAAGGGCAATGATGAATATTGAATAATCGGACATAGTACGATAAGGTTGTATGTCCAAAGGGAAACAGCCCAGAACAAGTGTTTAAGGTTCCAAAATTATTGTTAAGTGAAATTAAGGAAGTTTTTTTCAAATACAACCAGGAAATAGGCTTAGAAGCGGCCATTTTTTAAAGACCTCGTAACAGAGCACTGGTTCAATTAATAAGTTAAAAGCACCGAAAATTTAACGGATCTAAACAATATACCGACACCTTGTCCATAAGTATTAATAAAATTATAATTGTATTTATGGGGTAGCGGAACGTTGGGCAAATCAAAGATGTAATCTTTTTAAGATTATATAATTATGGGCTTATATCTGAACACTTTTCTTAAAAAAAATGAAAGTTTTTTTTATAGGAGGAATCCAGAGGGTAAGTAGGAGAGTCCATCGACCTTAGGTAGAATTTCTACCTTTGGCAGATGATAACCCAAGTGAGAATGCTGACATGAGTAACGAAAAAGGGAATAATTACCCCCTCGCCTTAAGCTTATGGTATTTATATAAAGTAACGGCCTCTAAGTTTATAGACCTGCCCTAAAGGACTAAACGATGAGAAAAGCTTTTATGCAGAATTAACCCGCGGTAGAGTACCGTTGGTTCTGGAAAAATCTGCAAATTATCAAAACCGTACCTAAATACTACCGCTGTCCAAGTAAGCTAGTAGAGTATACGAAGGCGTTTGAGCTAACAATCATTAAGGAACTCGGCAAAATGACACCGTAACTTCGGGATAAGGTGTGCCATTCTTCCATCGGCCGGCTTCCGGCCGATGGTTAAGAATAGGAGGCATAGAATGGTGTTGTACGACTGTTTAATTAAAACAAAGCACTTTGCGTAAGATGACAAATCAAAGTATTGAGTGTGAATTCTGCCCAATGTTGGCTGGTTAACGGATTTACTTAGCTGACTAAAATAAGCTAGGATTTGAAGGAACCCCCAATCAATGGCGGCCTTACCGATGAGGGTCCTAAGGTAGCGGAATACCTTGGCCGTTAAATGCGGTCTTGCATGAATGATTTAACGATACAACAGCTGTCTCAATGATTGGCTCAGTGAAATTGGAATAACTGTGCAGATACAGTTTACCTCTAGTTAGACGAGAAGACCCTATGCAGCTTTACTGTTGCTAGTTATTGGATATGATCAAACGAGTTGTAGTGTATAAGGTAGTTGGTGAGATACAATTGAAACACCTTTACTTAGTTTATCATATCAGTAGAATACCGCGAAAGCTTTACAAACTACTTCGACCAATGAAAATTGGTCGATGGAAGAGTAAGTGAGTAGGTAAAATCTACATTACTTATCCATAAAGGAAGAGGGGTTAAATGGTTTTTACCATTTAACCCGGGAAACAGTTGCTAGTAGACGGTTTATGCGGGGCACAGATCCCATAAAAAGTACCTGGGTGTATCCAAAGTTAATTTTGTAAATTTACTCGGTTTCGCAAGAAAACTGCGTTACCGAGTAATTAAACATGTATAGGCTAGAATTATTAAGATTCTTTTCTAGCGTGTTTTTTTATTTTACTTTGTTATATTTTATCATTAAAGATAATTTATTCAGTTATATATCTATTAAGTTAGATTTATTATTTTTATTTTAAGTAAGATTTTAACTATATGGAAAATAGATGTAAATAAAACATTAATTAGCTAAATGTTAGTAATGTTTTAAGTTATTTTATTATTACACAATAATAAGATGATTTTTATATTTACTTATAAAGTTTAATGGCTTAATCTTGCTTTACTGTTTGACTTACACGTCTATCAGTCGCGTAAGCGGGGCATATGATCACAAGATGCAGAAAGGAAAGGTCTTGGATTTTTGAAAAAGCTACGCTAGGGATAACAGGCTAATTGCGCCAGAGAGTACAAATTGAGTGCGCAGTTTGGCACCTCGATGTCGACTTAGCTCATCCACATGAATGCAGGAATCATGAAGGGTTCGACTGTTCGTCGATTAAAGAGCTACACGAGTTGGGTTAAATACGTCGTGAGACAGTATGGTTTCTATCTTCTAGAGGGAATTAGAGTAAAATAAGGATAGCCCCTTCGTACGAAAGGAGTTGGGTATATTAACCCCTGGTTTACCTGTTGTTTATGTAACCAATTTAAATAAAAAGTTCAAAGTTAATTTGAATTTGTTGGTGTATTACTATTACTCTTGTATATATTAATAGCATAGGCACGGCAGGAAAGCTATGTTAGTTAAAGATAAGTGCTGAATGCATATAGGCACGAAACTTACCTTAAGATACTCTTAAATATACGTAGTAGAACACTACGAATCTTATATAATAGATTTATATTATATATTGTATAGGCTTTAGCTTAAAGGATTTTGATGTCTTCAGGTATAAAGTACTAATTTTATTAAAAACTAAATTACATACTTATCGTACATATATAGCCCGGTTAGCATAAAAGTAATGCAACCGTCTTGTAAACGGTATAAGTAAGTGCGATACTTGCACTGGGCTTTTGGCCAAATTAGGTGATAGATCAATCACCAGAAAACGAATTTTACGAGCTTAAAGGCCCGGAGAATCCTTTAATATAAAGGCGAGCTTAGTACGGCAGCTACCAAGAAAAGCTTATATTTTCCACAATTACTCATCAGGCGACCGCTGAATGAGTAAGTCGGAAGGAATGGATTCACGATATATTGCGGGGAAAGGGGCAATATGTGTATTAAATTCATCGTTTAGATTATAATGCGGGTTGATGTAACAGTAGCATAACTGACTCATGATCAGTAAATAGGGGTGCAACTCCTCTATCCGCATAATTATAAAACTATATATATAAAAGGCTATAGCTTAATCGGTAAAGCAAGCTGCTCATGACAGCTCAGATGAGTGTTCGAATCCCTCTGGCCTTAAAGTTTAGCCTTGCCCACTGCGGTTTAACGGGGTTTTAGCGGTTTTGTTAATATTAATAATAAAAACGTTAAAAAACACTTGTGCTTCGCCCTAGAAATAAATCATTTATTAATAAATGATTTATTAATCCTCCTAATTTTTTTGACAAAAAAAAAATAATGGTGGAACTCATATATTTTTAATCCGAGTGCTGGAATTGGTAGACAGGGAAAATTTAAGCTTTTCTGATATTATATCGTGAACGTTCGAGTCGTTCCTTGGATAAATATATTTAAATTTTGGTTATTCTTTAATAAACGTTATTAATGCCAAAAAATAAGGCGTTGCGCTAGATTTAATTATTTAGCGCGCAAGCGTTATATTAATAAGACCCTATAGACAAGTTAGGTTAAGTCATAACATTTTCACTGTTACATCCAGGGTTCGAGCCCCTGTGGGGTTAATAATTTTTCCGCTTCGCATTAATAAAGTCTGCGCTAGAGTTCCTCCTGCGAGACAAAGTCGATGACTTTATTTTATCGGAGATCTTTTTAATTTTCTTAAGAGTATTAAAAGTAATTGGAGGATGCGAAAAAAGAAAAAAAAACTCGCGCTCTTTCGTACCCTCCATTATATTTTTTTTGGTTAGAATTCTAAGGCGTCGCCCACAAAAGAAAAAAAATAAGAAGCACAGGGTAGGCTAAAAAGAAAATCTATCTTTGGCTAGGTATGGGAAAACTTACTAGGGGATATAGTTTAACTGGTAAAACTGCGATTTTGCATATCGTTATTTTAGGATCGAGTCCTAATATCTCCAATTTTTTAAGTTATAAATGCATATATGATTAAATATGTTAGCTCTGTGCTAGAGTTTCTCCTGCGAGACAAAAAAAAAAACAAATATTTTATATCGAAGGGTTGGTTTTTTTTATAATTATTTAAGCAGAAAATCTCATAATTTTTAATTTTTTTATTCCACCCCAAGGAGGTAAAGTATAAAAATATAAAACCGCCCCTATCTACGTATAATGAAAAAAAGGGGTAAGTATGACAAAAAAAGGATATTTTTTCCCTATCCGGTTTAGCGCTAAAAAGAAATTAGCTCAATTGGTAGAGCAACCGTTTTACACACGGTAGGTTAGGTGTTCGAATCACCTATTTCTTACATATCTAACGATAAAAAATCTTATCCTTATAAATAATTAATTTTATGCTATGAAAAAAAAAAAAAAAATGGTTTCTTTATTGAACATTAAAAATTAATGTGTTTAATATTTTTTACCTTTCGACTATATCGTATCCTCCCCACCTGAAGGGTGGGAGGGTAAAAAAAGACGTGTTCTTTTTTTATCGTCGAAGCTATAGCATACTACGTTTTTACACCTAGCCTCTAATGTTTTTTTCCGACCCCCTCTAGCTTAAATTCAACTATAGTAATATTAACACTATACGGCGTTATATTAGGTACGGTTTCAGTCTTTACAAGTTTATCTGCCTTAGATTATTCAGATGCCGTAATACCCGGACCGCAGTCTGGAGCTCCTAATTTCTCATATATACAGTCTGACTCTTTTATGAGAGCCAGGCTATTACAGGATTACCAATGGTTTAGTAATTTGGATATAACCGCAATTCTTAATGCAATGCAGATGGGTAATGTTACACACGACCAACTTAGAGAATTAGAAGGATTCTTTTTTAAATCTCTCTCAGTAACTAGTTATTTACAACTATTAGTGGATAGGTCATTACTAATAGATCATCAATCAATATTTGCGGTTAATTCGTTACTTGAGCTTAAGCACACAATTTGTGATTATTTCCAAAGAAGTGTCGACGGCCAACAACATTTTTGAGAGATGAATTACATTACATGTAGGATTCAATACAGAAACTTGCATGAATTGGGTATTTTCTTAGACCGTATGCAACATGCCCTCATTTCTATTAACTTGTTAATAGGTAACTTACCCCAAATAGAAGTATTACCACCTTTAAACCAATTAAAAAAAAAATGTAAATTATAAAATTAATTAGTTACGTAATAGATAGATAAAATTTATAACGATGGTTGCTATTTATTTGGCGGCGGTATCTTTTCCGTTTTCCCATTAATAAATTAATCTACGATTACACATTGAGGAAAGGCTATTAGTAAAAGTTTAGTTTACTTCTTTAACATTAAAAGATCGACAAAAAATTTTTGATCAGTAAACCTTTTATACGTAGTGTATAACTAATGCCTTATATTAACCCCGGTTGTGATACAAAATTAAAAGTGTTATTATTACATAATAACATAGGAAAGTCCAGAGCTATATGAATAGAAAAAAAAAAAATCCGGAAGTTAAAACTTTGGTCTTTAGTAGAAAATAAAAGTCAAAAAACTTAGCGTTATATAATAGCGAAAGTATTATTTGACTATGAGATGTAAAGCCTCTATTAAGCATTAATTTAGAATTATATTCTTTACAGAATCCGGCTTAATTGTATCCAACCATCCCATTCCTCCTTTTTTTAGTCTAATCATTACTAGTGTAATGTATTTTTATATAAAAATGTCACCTGGCAGGAGAAACTCTTAAAAATAAAAAAAAAAAACGCTTTTATCGTTCGATTGCATGGAAATTGATGGTTAGACGGCCATTTTTTCTTTTTAGCCCTAAAAAAAAAATAATTTTTGTAATGGATGGCGTCGCCCTAAAAAGAGAGCTTAACTTAACGGTAAAGTATGTGACTTTTAATCACTCCAATATGAGTTCGAATCTCATAGCTCTTAAATATTTAACGAAAAAATAAAAAATCTTATCCTTATAAATAACTCTTTTTATGCTATGAATAAAAAATATGGTATATTTCTTGAACCTTAAAAGATATTATCTTTAATACCTTTTTTTACCCCCTTCGACTTTTTCATACACTCCCTACCTTTAGGGTGGGAGGAAAGAAAAAGGTAACAATTTTTTTTTATGGTCGAAGCTCTAGCATACTATTTTTCTTCAGAAAAATTTTGCATATTACCTCTAATAAGATGGAAAATATCATTTATGAAACTAATCCTGAAGGGAAAATATCCCAAATAAGTATGGGGATAGAACGTTGATTCCTTTCTTCGAATGCTAAAGATATAGGTATTTTATACTTAATCTTTGCATTATTTTCAGGTCTATTAGGAACCGCATTTTCTGTACTTATAAGAATAGAATTGTCTGGACCCGGTGTGCAATATATAGCTGATAATCAACTATACAACGCCGTAATTACTGCTCATGCGATATTAATGATATTCTTTATGGTTATGCCCGCATTAATCGGAGGTTTTGGAAATTTCTTATTACCATTATTAGTAGGAGGGCCTGACATGGCTTTCCCTAGACTAAATAATATTAGTTTCTGATTATTACCACCTAGTTTAATCTTATTCTTATTTGCTGCTACAATTGAAAATGGAGCGGGAACAGGATGAACATTATATCCACCTTTATCTGGAATACAAAGTCACAGTGGACCAAGTGTAGATTTAGCTATTTTTGCTTTACACCTATCAGGAATAAGTAGTTTATTAGGTTCAATGAATTTCATAACAACAATCTTAAATATGAGAAGTCCCGGTATAAGACTACACAAATTGGCTTTATTTGGTTGAGCAGTAATAGTAACATCAGTTTTACTATTATTATCTTTACCAGTATTAGCCGGAGGAATTACAATGGTATTAACAGATAGAAACTTTAATACTTCATTCTTTGAAGTAGCAGGTGGTGGAGACCCTATATTATACCAACACTTATTCTGATTTTTCGGTCATCCGGAAGTGTACATCTTAATTATACCAGGATTTGGTATAATAAGTACTACAATTTCAGCAAGTTCAAACAAAAGTGTATTCGGATACTTAGGTATGGTTTACGCTATGATGTCAATTGGAGTGTTAGGATTTGTAGTTTGATCTCATCACATGTATACTGTTGGTTTAGACGTAGATACAAGAGCATACTTTACAGCCGCAACATTAATAATTGCAGTTCCTACAGGAATTAAAATATTCTCATGATTAGCTACTTGTTACGGTGGATCATTACACTTAACACCTACAATGTTATTTGCATTAGGGTTTGTGTTTATGTTCACAATTGGAGGATTAAGTGGAGTTGTATTAGCTAACGCATCATTAGATGTGGCATTCCACGATACTTACTACGTTGTTGCTCACTTCCACTATGTTTTAAGTATGGGAGCAGTATTTGCATTATTTAGTGCATGATACTACTGAATACCTAAATTAATAGGATTAGATTACAACATAATGTTAGGTAAAGTACATTTCTGAATCTTCTTCATTGGAGTTAACGTAACATTTTTCCCACAACATTTCTTAGGTTTACAAGGTATGCCAAGAAGAATAAGTGATTATCCTGATGCTTTCGCAGGATGAAACTTAATAAGTAGTTTCGGATCTTTAATTTCTGTGGTAGCTACAATTGTATTCTTACACATGGTATACTTACAATTAGTTTACGGTAAACCAGTGTCAAGATACCCATGATTAACACCACAATTCTATACAGATTTATTACAAAGCTTATTAAATAGAGCGTACACAAGTTTAGAGTGATGTTTAAACAGTCCACCTAAACCTCACGCTTTTGTAAGTTTACCTTTACAAAGCTAATAAATAATTAAAAAATAGTTAAAAAAAAAAAAAAGTAAATATATATTATACAAAGGGTTGGCCCTTAACTTAGTTCTTAAACACTTATTCTTAGGTCTGTCTATGTTGTTAGTGCCAATGTGATAGATTACTTTTTTCCTCGTACTAAGGTTTTCTTAGCCATATCTATTGTATTATCTTCATCGACCTTATGTCGAAGTAAGTAAAGCGCTATATTTTTTATTTATTTACTGAATTTACGGTAAGAGTATATTAATTTAGAAGATATTATTGCCTTAATTATTATATAGGGGTTAAACTATATCTTTTTTTTTCTACGATCGCACCGGGTTAGATTAAAAAAATAGGTTTTTTTAGCCTCCCCCCTTCGACCAGAGGTCGATTCTTATTTTTTTAAGGACTAGGTGCCCTGGTCTTTGACCCGGGTACCTGGGGCAAAGGACTAGCCTTCAAAAAATTCTGGAACGAAAAAGTCGAACTTAGTTCTTTATTTAGCGGATTAGCTTTATTCTTGTATTCTATGAAGTTATTTATCCTAAAGGATTTTTTGCTATTATAAGGTAGAAATTCTATGGACATTCGTAATACTTTTAATACATCGCTACGCGGTAAAATATTAATTCGAGTTCTAGTAGTACAGGTTCACATGGCCAACCGAGCTGGAAAAGCTGGTGGGTATATTGCACCACATACGAGTAGTCCTTCGCATAATGATAACACACAGCATAATAATCCAAGCAGTAGTTTGGATCCTCCTGCTTCACCGAGATTGCACCCTGAGTTTTCACACTCTGATTGGTTACTATTAGCTTATAAAATTAGAGAAATAAGACGATATTTTTATATAACAAACGTGAGTAATATTTTTTTCTCAACCAGAAATAATTATGCTGCGTGGTTATGCTCATAGTATAAATAAAACTGGATATAATATACAAGGTTTAGCCCTCAAAGGCACGACGAGGGCGTCATAGACCAAATTTAAATTATACATTAATAAATAAAAAATTTATTTATATCTAAATAACTCTTGCATTAATAAAGTCTTAAGACTTTATTCCCGCACTAAGGATGGCGTCGCCCTAAAAAAATAATTAAACCCGTCGTCATCGAAAAAGGAATAGTTATATACTTTAGTTTAATAATTTAAAAGAGATAAGCTTAGAAAAGCTATCACATTAGTGAAGTAATAGCTTTATTCTCCTCGCGCGGGGTTAAAATATAGGGCTTTGCTCCATAAATTACACCACACCACTTTAAAAAAAAAATAAATAAAAAAAATGAATTTATCACTTATACTTTTTTTAATAGGAATATTAGGTTTTGTTTTAAATAGAAAAAACATAATTTTAATGCTTATCTCTATAGAGATAATGCTATTAGCTATTACATTCTTAATATTGGTAAGTTCACTTAGCTTTGATGATATATTAGGCCAAACTTATGCTATATATATTATAGCAATAGCTGGAGCTGAATCAGCGATAGGTTTAGGAATCTTAGTAGCATTTTATAGATTAAGAGGAAGTGTTGCAATAGAATTTAAATAATGTATCTAGCTTTAATTATTTTACCATTATTAGGATCAATAGTATCCGGTTTCTTTGGGAGAAAAGTCGGAGTAAGTGGAGCACAATTAATAACATGTTCTTCTGTAATAACAACAACAACATTCGCAATACTTGCTTTCTTTGAAGTAGGTTTAAACAACATACCGGTATCAATCCATTTATTCAAATGAATTGATTCAGAATCGTTAAATATCTCATGAGGATTTAATTTTGATTCTTTAACAGTGTCTATGCTTATACCTGTATTAATTATTTCTTCTTTAGTACATGTATATTCTATAGGATATATGAGTCACGATCCCCATAATCAAAGGTTTTTTAGTTATTTAAGTTTATTCACATTTATGATGATTATTCTTGTAACAGCTAATAACTTTTTACTTATGTTTGTAGGATGAGAGGGTGTTGGAGTTTGTTCTTATCTTTTAGTAAGTTTCTGATTCACTAGAATAGCAGCAAACCAAAGCTCTCTATCTGCATTTTTAACAAACAGAGTTGGAGATTGTTTTTTAACAATAGGTATGTTTGCTATATTACTTACTTTTGGTAATATCGATTACTCAACAGTGTTTTCATTAGCACCATTTATGAGTGAAGATGTTATTACTTTGATAGGAATATGTTTATTAATAGGTGCTATGGCTAAAAGTTCACAAATCGGTCTTCATGTCTGATTACCTATGGCGATGGAAGGTCCTACACCTGTTTCTGCATTAATTCACGCTGCAACTATGGTTACTGCGGGAGTATATTTATTAATGCGTTCATCTCCTTTAATAGAATATAGTTCAACTGTGTTGTTACTATGTTTATGAATAGGAGCAATAACAACAGTATTTAGTTCTTTAATAGGATTATTCCAACAAGATATAAAAAAAGTTATAGCTTATTCAACTATGAGTCAATTAGGTATGATGGTTATAGCTGTTGGTTTATCTTCTTATAACGTAGCCTTGTTCCATTTAGTAAATCACGCTTTTTATAAAGGACTTCTTTTCTTAGGTGCTGGTGCAGTAATACACGCTGTAGCAGACAACCAAGATTTTAGAAGATATGGAGGGTTAAGACCTTTCTTACCTTTAACTTACTCAGTTATGTTAATTGCAAGTCTTAGTTTAGTTGCTTTCCCATTTATGACAGGTTTCTATTCAAAAGATTTTATTCTTGAATCTGCTTATGGACAATTTTATTTCTCTAGTACTGTTGTATATTTCATAGCTACAATAGGTGCGATGTTTACTACATTATACTCAGTTAAAGTTTTATACTTAACATTCTTAACTAACCCTAATGGTCCACTAGTTAATTATAAACATGCACACGAAGGTGATATATTTATGAGTTTACCTTTAATTGTATTAGCTATATTCTCTATTTTCTTTGGTTATATCACTAAAGATATCTTTATCGGATTAGGTACTGGTTTCTTTGCAGATAATAGTCTATTTATACATCCAAGTCATGAAATTATGCTAGACACTGAATTTGCGGTACCTACTTTATTCAAGTTATTACCTTTAGTGTTTACTATCTCACTTAGTGTAATATTTATTGTATTATCTGAGTTCTTACCTAAATTATTAGTACACTTTAAGTTATCTAGATTAGGTTATAATATTTTTAGTTTCTTCAATCAACGTTTCTTGATAGAACTGTTTTACAACAGATACATCACAGATGTTGTATTAAAAATAGGTGGTCAAACAACTAAAGTTCTTGATAAAGGATCTGTAGAATTATTAGGACCATACGGTTTAGAAAAAGGATTGGTTAATTTAAGTAAAAATATTGCTAGTTTAGATACTGGTGTTATTACATCCTATGCTTTATACATATTAGTTGGTTTAATTTTCTACTTATTAACTCCTTACTTGTTTATAAGTGACAATAACTTATTTATAATAATAATTTTTGCCTTATTAACTTCTTTAAAATTAAACAAATAAATAAAAAAAAAGTCAAAAAAAAATAGTAATGTGTGCTAAAAAAATTTTTTTATTTCTTATTAGACGACTAATGAAAAAATTATAAAAACTTTAACGTCTAAATCTTATAATTACCAGCCAGATTATTTTAGGGATATGAGTAAATGGTTTTACGTTTTGATTGCAGATCGAAAATTTGGGGTTCAATTCCTCCGTATCCCTTATACACATAAAGATAAT
>SWBF01000126.1:0-18923 GCA_023848595.1 Aureobasidium sp. EXF-10727 | reverse complement strand
GAACGGTCGGTTAGCTCAGTTGGTTAGAGCGTGGTGCTAATACGTTCTCTCGAACACACTGGTACGCCAAGGTCGCGGGTTCGACCCCCGTACTGACCAGAAGATATCTTTTTTTGTTCCTGTAAACCATATCTTAATTATCAGAAGTTGTTGAGAAACCGTGGTTGGAAGATTTTTCGGCTTTTTTTTTTGGGCGTTGCGAATTTCTGTGGGGCTTGGCGTCTGCGAAGCCTCGATCTCCGCTTCTCATGATTACAACTACTATCACTACTGTCGCTCTTATCATCACTATAAACTTCATCGTTACGTCTAATGAAAAGAAGAGCAGATGTCTTATGTTGTTTCCATTGTGGTATCCGCCGAATGCTTTCTATCTTCGGTATCGAAAAGGGGTTGTCTAGAACATACACAATAAGTTATAACATTACCATATACGACATTTGTCTCCGGAATCGTATTCTCAACATCAATCAATGCGACGTTACGTTCACTCCGCGAGTGCGAGGATATCAAGCCACCGCCGATTGTAATGCTATGCATCTTTGATTTTTCCTTGCCACATACTCATATGATCAGGGATGTTTAAAGAAGATGCCAGGGTCTTCCTGTCAACAGTTTTACTCATTACTCTACGAGGTACAACAAGCTTTAGATTTGTAGAAATCCACCCCTGACTTCCGCTTCTTGGATACCAAAATCAAAGACAACCAAGTAAAGATGCTGTAGCCATACCCAATCCTCGTTTCTGCTTAACCACATGACGGCTTTGGCTATCTCAACAGCAGTAAGGCTCCGGTCTGGTAAGGATGTTATAGACCGAAGGCTTTGATCAACAGTAACGAGCCGTTTATAATGTTCGAATAACTGGACTTGCCACGACTGGTTGCCAAAAGTGTTTGCCGGAAGTGACTTGACAAACGAGGCGAGAGAATGATTCGACGTCCGGGAGAAACCGATATTGAGAGCTGCTTTGAGGATCAGACAGCGCAGGCGAAGGAGATGCTTGCCATCGGTATTCGCACGTGCGGTTGACGAGGTACGTTGTGAGTCTGCAGATTCAGAGTAGTCGCTCAGTGTTGATGCATTGCTAGACCAGCGGTCGTGATGCTTGGTCCCACGGGTCGAGCCACCTGAGCTTGCTGGGGCAGCAGGTCCAAGTACCAGGATATTGGGAACGGTGACTGACTCCGGTGAGGAGACCGTGGTGGCATCATCAAAAATCGTCGTTGGAGTCTCTGGCGGCAACGGTGCATCGTGATACTCGCTACTCAAGCTAGAAGGAGCTCGCTCGGATCGGCCTGTTGAATGTTGTGATACTGATGACGAGAACCCAGCTTGGCCGGGTCGTGGTGTGCCCTTGTCAGGTCGCAGATGACTCCAGCCCTCTCTGAAGATATCTGACAGGTCCCAGCAGGCCTGAATAGCCGATGCGAGTAGTTCATCAAGTGTCTTTGCGTCGCGGCCCATGTGCCTTAGGTTGAAAAGTGCTTCGGCCAGAGACCAACAAGCTCTCAAGAGTGCGTCATTATCCTGAGTCAGCGAGGTCGAGCGCTTCATCATCCGATGGCACAAGGTTACATAAAATTCCAATGTCCTCTCCTTGAACGCCTCGGGGAGGTGGCGATCATGTGTATTGTAGAGGTGATTGTTCAGCTCGAAACTGACTCTCAAGACGGAGTCTACAGACTCGTCGTCATGCAGACGGACGTCAAACAGAGCTTGACAAAACTCTCGACATGTTTCCAGAATCTGCTGTATGTGGGATCGATTGTTGTATGATTCGTAGAGTTGCTTGCAAAGATACCAGCAGCTGCGCCATGCTTGTTCATGTCGAGCATCGGATCGAGATCCCGCCCGGACTCGCTGGCGATGGTTGGAGCTCAAATTAGAAAGCGTTCTACAGAGCATCCAACATTCATCCAGTGCACACCGCAGCTCAGATGTTTCGTCCGCCGAATCCGATCGCGACTGAGAGTCACCCGAGGTCTTGTTGATGGCAGTGATCATCTCCGGGATATCTTTTCTTGTTAGCACCATCCGTGCACATAGACTCTCGGAGGTTGACAAACCCTCGAGACTGGATGTCCGCCTGGATCGCCTCTTCCATTCGTCTTCCACTTCTTGCCGCGTCTGAGCTCGTGGTGTAGGTCGACCGATAGCTTTCTCGAGGGGTATTTCTGTATTCAAAGGCGGAGAGACAGACGATAGACGCCTGTCTTCTGGGCCCAGGGCTGCATCTGGTGTACTTGGAGAAATGCTATCACGACTGGACACCTGTTTACTGCTTTCCGGGGCCAATCGGGTCGAGATGTCCTGGTGAAATCGTGTCAGAAGCCCCATGGATGATGCGTAGGTGGTTAGCTCCCTAAAACCGAGAGGCACATGTATTACAGATGAAGGTGCCTCATCTGAACCCGATCTTGACCGAGAAGCGACAGTGGTATCTAGCTTGACGAGCTGCCTTGAGTTGATAAGTCCTTGCGCAATGATCAACTTGGATTGACAATGCATACACTTTCTCGGCTCTGGGGCCGACTGAACTGGACCGTAGCACCGTGTAAGTTATTCTCGACTTGCTCTTGGATATCCTCTTCAATATCAGTATTCTCTGTACCGCTCGAGTTGGTAGGCGAAGGATTGACTAGTGGATATGGAGACGGAGGAGGAGCTAGACTGTCGGATGTCGTGGATGACCTGGCGACAATGCTTAGCATGTTTTTACGATATGGGCGGAGCCTTGGAAATACCTCTTAGGACTGGGGAAATCTGCCTGATATAGGACAGGCGAACTTGAAGGATTCGAAAATGGGCTAAGGGAAGATCCAGAAGGCATGTATGGCGATGCTACAGCCATATTGACGTTGGTTGTGATGACTTTCGGCGGCACACTCAAGTTGGAAACTTGCTGGACAAGGGGGAAGGCACAGATAAGTCGCATCTACATTGCCAGCGAACTCTTTGCAGAGGCAAGTGGAACAAAGCTTCATAGATTTGACGAATAGGCAGCACAGTTGGCCATCGTGATGTGCAGATACGAAAGAGATATCAGAAAGTCAGGACGGACGATGTGCGCTGGGATACACAACCATCAGAGCATCAGCTTGCCAAAGTCGAGCTTAGCACAGACTTGCGGCGTAAAGCCTCAAGTTGCGCGGCTAATATGTAGGTCATATGCGTTTGGCGGCATGCTGATATTGCAGCCACTGAGGTGACTCGTGGAAGCGCCGGGGCCCAGGCTTCACCCCGACTACCTAGTACCTACCAAGGATCGCCATTTCCAACATCCACCTATGGAACGACTGCATAGAGGCCCGATCGGATCGGGCATTGTAATTGACAAAATTGTTCGAATCGAGCATGCCAGCAAAGCATGATGTTGGATGGGGAAGTGTTGGTGATGACCGGTCAGTCTCGATGCATACCATCCTCCCCATATACTAAAGCTTGTAACGCGTTTAGCCATAGCGATGCACAATAGTCCTGAGATGTAGGGCAGCACTCATCGGGAGACGAAATTTCATCAGCTTTCTATGGCTGAATTTTCGACTTCAAAAACCGTGTCATCTGGGCGAGGAAGCAGGCAAGGCCACAGAGTTTTGTACATGGGGACGATGCAAAAAGGATGAGACAACAACAAGCATTTGGACAACGATCGCTTGTTATCTCATGCAGTTGGCAGTTATCTTCTTAGTTCTAACACCCGAGTTCAATCCTCGCGAATGTTTGTTTCAAGACTTTCCGAGTATCGTTCACTCAAGCTGCATGCAGCAGCAACTGTCCAACTATTCAAATGATCATACTTCGAACACAAGAAACGGGTATCTCAAGAAAACTCAGTCCTGTCTGGTACAGGACCACGATAACAAATCACGCTTCTGTTTTAGACTTCCGGATACTTGGCCATAAGCTCCTCAATCTTGGGGATCAGCTCCGGTATGCGGAACGGTTTTGGCATGACATCGTCCTGTAAAAACCATTAGCAAACCAAGCATTGAGCGGTGAACTTATGTTCATCTCACCATGCCGGCACTCATTGCCGTCTCAATCTGTTCGCTCCGAGCGTTGGCTGTCACTGCAATGACTGGTACGTGACGAACGAATTTTCCTTCTTTTTCGAATTCTCGAATCTTCCTCGTGCACGTCAGTCCGTCCATGATAGGCATCTCCTGATCCATGAGGACGACACTCAATCCAATGCGTTCTGATTCGGGAGTAACGCGTTCGTCGTCTGCCTTGTGGTTCCAGTAGGTTGATTTGCGAAGAATATCCAGCGCCTCTCCACCATGGTTCGCGACATGCACGACGCAGCCCAAATTTTTGAGCTGTTTGGAAAGGACTCTCGCGTTGACAATGTTGTCCTCTACGATCTGCGATAAGTCAGATGGATGTTTCCAGGACACAAGTGCGGAGAGCGTAGAAGATCAAAAAGAAGACGAGTCTAGAAACTTACGAGGACCTTGATGGGCCTTGCAATTGCCCCTTCAGCCTTGGCATTCACCACGGTAGGTACTTTCTTGCCAGTCGCATCGCTGGCAGCACGAGTGGCAGGTCTGTTCAGTCCTTCAGCTTCGGGTGGAGCACTGCTTCGCTTTGCCTTGACCCAAAAAGCAAAGGTGGAACCGACTCCGAACTCGGACGCCACGCCTGACAGATCGTTAAAAATGTGAGAATAATTAGAAGAGTGGGATATACTTACCAATCTCACCTCCCTGCAACTCTGTAAGCTCTCTACTGATGAACAAGCCTAAGCCAGAACCTCCATATTGTACGTGAGTGCGTGGAGAAGCCTGCGAGAAGCGCAGGAAGAGCATCTTCTTTTCTTGTTCGTTGAGTCCGCGACCCGTGTCCTGAACAGCAAAGTGGATGTATACCTCTTCGCCATCACCCCAATCCTTCTCTTTCGTGAGGTCCGAGTGTTTGTTGCGAGTGGGAAAGTAATTGACCACTCGGCTTTCCAATTCCGAGAAACGTTTCGTCGAGGCTGCTAACGTGACAGTAATGGTCCGTTTCTTCTCGGTCGTTGTGAATTTGATTGCGTTAGTAGTAAGGTTGATCTGACCATCCTGTTTAGCTCAAGCCCATCAGAACGCCGACACTGTACTTACCAGTACTTGCAACACGCGCGAAGGATCGAACTTCACCCAATCAATACCGAGCTTCTTATATGAATCATCGACAACGAATCTAAGTTGAATATCAGCTGTTTGGAGCTCGCCTTCGTGCATCTTCAGTGCACGTTGTGCTACAGTGAGAGGCTGCGCATCCACTGGAGTAACTAATAGCAATTGCGAATCAAGCTTGCTCAAGGTCAGGATATCATCGACGCTGGATTTTCGTGTTAGTATGAGTGCCGAGTGAAAATACTCGTAGAGGGGAATCTAGCGACCGTCGCTGGAGATAGAAGACTTACATTCGTTTCTGGTGCTAATAAAAAGTAAGCATAATGTTCGAAAGAGGTTACTTGCAGATAAAAAAGATAGTAGCTATGACTAGGATGGATTGACTTACCTGTGCGCAAAGAGCGATGGTCTGAGCTGAGTCTACTGTACTTGACAGAATGCCATCGACTGTCTCGTCCACATTGCGACCCTCTTCGAGGAACTTGTCAATGGGTTTAACCAGAGAAGCTTGACCACTGAGGCCATCTCTGAGGCGGCTCATCGTTGTGGTTATCTCGTCGGCACATTGCAATATCGCCGAAAGCGGGTTGCGCATCTCGTGTGAGGTGATATCAATGAAATTCTCTTGTTGTCTCTTGAGCTCAACAGCCTCTTCCATCTTGCGTTTCTGAAACCCTTCGGCCCATTTTTGTTTGCTGATGTCTGTCAGACTGCCGAAGACGCTTTTGAGCTTTCCATCCTCATATTTTTCTGGGTAGGCGGAGAAAAGTACCCATCGATCGCCCTCCAGCCCCTCAGAACCATGCCATTTTGACTTGAATCGAAAGGTGCCGGTCTGTGGCTTCTTTTCGACAATAAGATCATGCCATAGTTTATTGATGAGTTCGCGGTCCTCGTCGTTAACAGCGTCCATCCAGTGATGATCCGGGGTGTTTTCGTCTCTGGAGACTCGAGAAATCTCGAACCACGTATCGTTGCAATAGGTAATGGTACCTTCAGAGTCAGCTATGAACATGCCGACAGGTGCAAACTCTGCCATTCGGGTGAACTTTGTTTCACTCTCAATTGCTTCTTGCGTGCGAGCTGCCAATTGCTCGGAAAGCTCCATTCTGTCGATCGCGGCTAGCTTTGCAGCCTTTTGACCTCGTCGAATCTCTTCCTCGAAGAGAACAACAGAGGCCAACGAGGTCGCAAGCTGTCTGTTGAGCAGCTGTATGAACAGACTGTAGTCTTCGTCGTATGGCCTTCGAGGATTTACGCCCATGACAAGAAATCCGAGCACAGCTTCCCCAGTGGTAGGATGTATAGGACAAATCACAACATTGCGACATGAGTCAGCAAAACCTCGCCCACCGAGCCCTTCCAGTAGTTTAGAGGGAAGATCTTTTGTACCGACTTCGAGAAGGACAGGCTTGTCAGTCTTCATTACCTCACGAAAGACTGGCCCGAGGCCTTCCATGCCGGTCTTGAGGTCGAAACACGAGACGGCTGCAGGATGGTCTTCGGGCACACCAAGAGCGCCTTCGAGAACGCATTGTCTATTGGCCATGACGCTGTTGGAATGAATGGACGACGCATCGCTATCTGTTTCGTCCTGAACAGAGTAGAGCATGACGAAAGGCGTGTCGTGTTCATTCAGATCCAATGCGGCAAGGACTTGGCCCCAGAAGCCCTTGATATCTCTTGCTGGGGCGGTACGCTCACCAATCTCGCGAAGCGTTATCATGCGTCTCTCGGCAAGCTTTCGCCTTGTCTTCTCAAAAGCAGGATTATACAACCCCATGACACTGCCATCACCACCAACCATGGGAATAATGGACCACGAGAAGTATGTTTCTTCGAGATAGTCGTTGCGCACAATGAATAGCCGGTCGTCGTCTTTCATGGTTGCTTCACCAGTGTGAAGCGCGTTGGAAAATACATCCTTGACATCGGGCCATATCTCGGACCACGCATCCGAGTAACGCTGGCCCATCAGGGCCGGATGCTTTTGACCAGCCAACATGACATAAGCTTCATTGTAGATAGCAACCAACTCTTGGCCCCAGTACATAGCAGCTGGATGAGGACTGGCCATGATAAGATTGCACATCTGTCGCAAATCTGATGACCATCCTTCGATAGAGCCCAGAGGAGTTTTCTCCCACTCAATGCTTCGCGCGAACTTGATATGCGGAGGCATCGAATCACTGATGGGCAAACGGGTCCAATCGAAAGACGGGCCTTCTTGGCAGAAGCCGGCCGACGAGCTGTCAAACCAGTCAATATTGCCCGCAGTTTGGGCGCAAAGTACTTGCTCGTTAACAAAAGAGGGATGAGTATCAAGCAGCGTGGGGTCACGGATGCTGAGAGGTGAGATCTTGCGGGAATCGTACGACAGCGATGGCGATGAAGTTGGTCGAGCCTTGTCGTCGACTGCTTCAGTTGAGGGAATGATGGATGAAGAGACGTCTACCGAAGCAGGGATCGAGGTTGGGGCAGGTGCTGCACTGCCAAAATAGTCATCTGGTTCTTCCAGCGTTGCAGGCAGGGCTGAACTGGAGATGGGCAAAGAAGAAGACGGTTGCGATATGGACATGGCTGATGTCGAGGTCGAGTTGGACGATTGGCGGCTTATAGACGTAGCCAAAGCGCCATTCGAAATCACGGTAGCCGATGCGCCGCTGATGATACGCAGCCGTTTGCGAAGGGTCGAAAACGACCAGCTCGTACCAGCATAGACATGGGTCGGTAGCGGAACGCTGAGAGGCCCCCCAGCGACTTGTGAACCAAGTGCCCATGCCTTGAACTGTGCAAAGGCGGCTTCATCCTGATCTCGAGCAATGCCCGTCAAGGAATTGATGAGATCGGGACACGAGCGCAATGACCTGTTTGTAAAGACGGGTCGTAACGAGGCCTCGGTGTTGTTTGTGCCATCTGCCAGGTCCACTATCATGGCAGGACGATCGTCATGATCCAGGAGCTCGAGGATGCCGATAGAGTTGAGCGAAAGCTCACCACGCAGGTCGGGCGAAGCACTGCGGCCGGTACTCGAGCGGTCTATGGAGCGGCGCAACGAGTTGGAGACGGTGCCGCGTGCCAGGGTCACGGTCTTGACATGGCTGTCCTCGTTGTTGGCCTTGCTTAGCATTGTGGCTCCTGCCTCAAACGAGGTGAAGCGCGGTGGCAGGTGCGGACGCGGCCGCGGGGAGTTGGAGAAGAACAATGGCGATGGAGGCTGCAGGCGGTTGATAGAAGGGCCGGAGAAGGTAAAGCGCTCGTGGCGCGGCAGCAGACGCGGCTTCTTTCGTAGCGGGGGCGCGTCGATAGCGTCGCTGGACACAGACTGGAAGACGGGCGGACGAGGTGGAGGGGGCAGCGGTATGGACGAGGGTTCGTCGGATGGCTGAGAAGAGGTGGGTAGGCGGAGCGGAGGTGGTGGAGGGCGGAAGTGGTGTGGGTCAGGGTGAGAGCGCTTCTTGTCCTCTGTTGATGTGTGGTGATGTGTGTCCAGGTGGTCAGAGGCTGTCGGGGCGGCGGCGATGGGCGAATTTGGCATTCGTCGGGATACCTCAGGGGTCGTGGTTACAAGAGACACAGCATGGCCGTCTTCATTGCGTTCGTGAGGCTTCGATCTTGGCTCCTGTGGCGGCGATGACGTCGGGTTGGGGAGCGACAGGACTGCGACAGGCGCGCGCTGATGCTGGTGCCGTGCCGACGAGATGGATAGGCAGGCGGATGCGGGCGAAGGCGACGACGTGGGTGCAGAAGCGACAATGGGACGAGACGCGGCACCGGGTCGTGGTATTGTTTGACCTCGTGTTTGGGCGGGAAGGCGTCCTGAGTCTCCGTGCTTGCGACTACGAGTACCAGAAGTCATCAGAGGCACGAGAAACCGATCAACAGAATGTGTACGGCTGCAGCAGACGGTCCATCTATGCTTTGGTGCTACTTGGAACTGCGCTGCAGAACAGCGATATATCAACGTGTCGAGGCTCGCAGACAGGCATTGGATGCTTGCTCCTCCATTTGTTGGTGGATCACTGACGATCCTCGGCTTCGTCTCCTCCCCGCTGTCTTGGGCCTACCCATATGCTGAACACCCTCGCCTTGAAGCTATGGAACTACACAATCCTCCATCTCCACTTCTTTCTCAATCCCGAACCGCAGTCCGTCGACTTCTGCCTTGATGCCAAACAAGAAATTGAAAAAGTGGACATAGGCAATGCCTGTGTAGGTCACAGGAACGTATTGGAAGCCCCTCCTGATCCACCACATGGTGCACCTTGCAGCCCAATCCGCGCTCACTATAGCTGGGCCCATCTTGGACGAAAACGCTGCAAGGACGATATGTCTGTAGACCACGGTTTCACTTTCGTAAAGCGACTTCGCAAAGGAAAGAAAGCGACGCTTAGATGCCGAGTACGCTGCCAGTGATTCGTTTCCCCAATTGGGATGCATCTCCGACTCACTGCCCGTGTACCACACTTCTGGCAGTTCGGTGGGTCGACGCCCTGCACGAGATTTACGGGCCTGAGCAAACACTTCCACAAGGCGTCTGCTCGTCTCGTAGTTGGCCTTCATCACGTCGCCGTATCTCAGCCCATGGGCGAGAATCAATATATCGGTGTTTGTGAGTGCCTGGATACCGCCTGTTGACACAGATTCATCATCAAAGTCGACCTTGTATTGAAGCGCCGTGATCACAGACACGCCATCGGACTCGAGCTGTCTCTTCAATGCCGCTCCAAAAGCACCGCGAGCACCACTTATGGCAACACGTTTGTTTTTGAGGGTCGACGAGGTTCCCATAATCCAATCGAACAGTCTGAACAGCGAACTCATGAACTGGTCTGGATACATGTGGCTGAATACAATCAGCCGAACCCTCTTGTTCTATTCTATGTTTTCAACTTACTGTAGAGCATGATACTCAGGGCCCACAAGAAGCCAGTCTTTGTCTTTGGGTACTGTGCTGAATGTTATATGGTTGGAGTCCTGGCCTTCGAGAAAAACCACAACGACGACCCTGATGACCTCAATGGCCATCGTGACATGGAGGATCGTCACTGCAAATTCTCGACCATCCTGTTGTATTATCGGAGACAGACATCTCTGCGAAAGCCATGAGCCGACGACCTGGGATGAGAGCTCTAGTGGAAGGTTTGTGAACGCGTTGGCAAGCTTGTATCGACTGTTGTATTTGAGATGCCGGTCAAAGTACCAATGGTGAACGGCATGTATCTTCGATAACTGACGCAGAGTTCGTGACCGTGATCTGGCGCATCGGTGAAAGAGAAAATGGACAACATCGAAGAAAAGCGTTCCGCAGAAGTAATAGAAGGCGAAGTATGCTATTGCGGTGGAACAATATACGACCTGTTGATTTCTGGCTTGTTAGTACTCCTGCTCAAATTTGACACACATGCACTTACAGCATAGTGTTATCGCTATTGACAAACTGCAGGATAGATGCTCAAGAAGAAGCTTCAAGCAATAGCTGTTGTTCTAGCTTTATAAAAAGAGCGAGGAGAAAGCGTTACCTGAATGCTAAGATTGACCTTCCACGTCAGTGCACAGGGAAGGGTAAGAAATGCAACGTAAACGTATAGACGCAGAGGTCTTGTCGGATCCGAGTTGACAAAGTGTGTTGCAAGAGGTTATGTATGCCCTAAAGACGGACACGTCTGACTGCGCAGGGATTGCTCCAAGCTTTCGTATCGGACATCACTCCAATCTGTGCGGAAATGCATGTTCTATTGGCCATAGCTTTATCCTTTTACTGGTAGAAGTGCGTATTGCATACGAAGGGCTTGTGGTCTCAGGGTCTCTTTCACCCCCGGCCGTGCCAATCAGCCTTGCTTCGAACTGGAACGCGAAAGGAACATGGGGCATCCAGATACCGTATTGCTCTTTGCCCTTGTAGCGCGTTACGAGAAGCCTCGAGCTGCTGCTCGCTGACCTCGCAGACGTGCGCGCTCTTTGTGTCAAAGATAGGCGATAAGCGACAGGAGACATGCCTTTCCGTGATGGCTGAAACCGTTTGAAAGCTGGGCTGGTCGTATTCGGTATCGGCATTTGTGACTCGAGGCTCCTGCGATGATTGAAGCCGTATCAAATCTGGGGTGGCCGTATTCATCATTAGCATTTGTGAGTCGACACTCAGGAATCCAAGTATTTTCTTTCGAAATCGACAGATGAACGACGGTCTTGTGAAAGATGCTTGCAAGAATCTGGAACGCTGAACAGCAAGAAATCGTCTCCAGGTGAATTCAATGTGGGAGGGCGGTCTCCAGAGCCCTAGTCGCGTCAATGTCCGTATTGCGCAGGACAAAGATCAGAACTCTGACACAATACCCTTTGATATTGCCAATAATAGCCATCTGGCACTGTGATTCCATACCATGCCAGTGTCCTGCTCACAAAGCCTAGAGCTTTTCTTGGTCCGAAGAAGTGTATGGTTCTTACCGGCCGGTCGCCGCCCTTGTTCCTCGAGGCGCTTCCAAAGAACTCGTCATGAGGCAGCGTCTTATGTTAGATTCTGCTTTGTGACTTCCAGGCTGACGTCTCGCGCGGCTCTGGTCCTCTTTGCATCCACTGCTTCTTTCTTCTTCGGCCAGTCCCTACAAACATCGATGTTGCTGCGAGGAAAGCACAGTTCAAGAAACACAAAGAGTAGATAATCTACGACGACGCAGAGCACGAAAAGTTTGCCAGCCCAGATACCACAACCGTAATATCTCTTCAGACGATCGATCAAGGCAAAAGACTGTGAAGCAGGGGAGACATGTTTCCCGTAGTGGCGCCACTTGGCATCCTGTTGGTCGGTGTAGAAATCATTGTAAGACTGCTCCTCATTTCCAGTAATCAGGTCGTAAACACGCTCAGTGCGACGAGCAATGTCGGACCAGCTATACATCATGCGGACCTGCTCATGGAAACGGTCCCTACGGACAACAGTACGTTTTTGATCTTGTCCCATCAAGAGACCGACAGCTTCGCTGGTTGCACGAACCAAGTCGTCTTCTTCAGGCTTGGCAAATACGGTCATGTGGCCAGGGAGGACCTCAGGAATTCCGCCAACCCTGGTGCAAACAATGAGTAGGTTGCAGCTTGCAGCCTCTACCAAGACGGTTCCAAAGGCTTCGGTCAAGCTGGGATGCAAGTATATGTGACCCCGAACCATGACATCACGCACTTCTTCGTGGCGCACAGGGCCCAGAAGGGTTACTCGATCGTGGAGAATATGACGGTCGAGCATCTGCTCGAGGTCGATTGCCTTGGGGCCGGAGCCGGCGATTATAAAACGGACGTTGGGATGCGAGGCGAGGATGCGCGGGATAGAGGCTATCAGAAGGTCTGTCCCCTTGTTGTAGAAAAGACGAGAAATGACGACGATGGTGATTGTATCGTTGGGCCCGAGTGGCTGGGATGATTGGGGAGGTGGAGGTGGCAGAGCAGAGCGCATCGAAGGCTGGGTGGCATCTTGAGGGTGTAGAGGACGGAAGTTGGAGGCGACGACGGCATTCGGAATGACCGAGACCATCAGGGGATCAAGAGAGGCGCGGAGGACGGTGTTTTCCTTGCACGTGTGACTGACGCAGATGACATGGTCGACATCGCTGAGGGTGAACTTGAGCAGCTTGTTGGTCAAGATGCTGGCAGCGTCGGCGAAGCCAAAAAGACTGTGGTCAGTAAAGACGGTGCGCAGGCCCATGGTGCGGGCATGCAGGATGGCCTCGTGGCACAGACTGCTCAGACTGGCATGGCCGTGGACGATGTGGACATTCTCGCGGATGACAATGTTGCGGAAGATGGGGAAGAAGGAGAAGACGGTGGGGAAGGTGGTCTCGCGGTAGACGACAAAGAAGGGCACGTGGTAGACCTTGAGGCCGTTGGTCAAGTAGCGGACGCCAGTGCGGCCCTCGTACTGATGCGTGATGATGATGACCTTGTGGCCGCGGTCAATGAGCTTTTGCGACAGCTGGTAGATGTGGCTCTCGACGCCTCCAGGCTGGGGAAAGAAGAAGTCGCTGACCATGGCGATGTGGTACGGCATGGTGACGGTTGCATTGTTGTGCTATGCGCTGGAGCAAGCAGCAGGGATGAGCTCGAGCAGTCGAGGCAGTGACAACCGACGGCGCTGGACTGTGGAGCAACGAAACAGCAGGCGCGACCAACCTCCAAGGACGACGTCCCGATGCGCTCGGCATGCCGACTCGAGGCTCGGCCGGGCGCTTCGGGCTTGGCTGCACGCGCTAGCCGGGCGGTGAGAGCGTCTAGGGCTTCTCGTTTGTCGTCGACGGAACAAGTCAGAGTCTCTCGCTCAAGACATTCCACATGTACGCTCGTTACGTGCCACCCAAGCCTACTGCGCCGGCCGCAGTTGATACCGCCACCGCATCAGGCGTGCCCGTCCTTTCGAACCCAAAGCAAATCAAGGTGCCAAAGGGCCCTTCCCGATCAGACGACAATGGCAGAAAAAAGAGAAAGCGTGCAGAGATAGACCACCCGCCCGCCGCCGACCACGACAACGGCCACGACGCTCCCGCCGTTCCCAGCAAGCACAGCGCCGTCTATTCCAAGTTTCAAAAAGCTGCCCAACGATCCGAGGCTGCTAGGGCCGCTGCGCCCAGCGACCATGTCGACTTGGCCGATCAGCCCGAGCTGCACGGTATGCGCCATCCAACTCACGCGCTTCCCTGCGACTCGCAGCCTGACCGCCGTGTCCAGATCTGACTCCGCTACCACAACCTGCTCGTGCCCCGACGCCCGACTTTGTGCCTTCCTCCTCTTCGCTGCCGCAATGGCTCGCCCAACCGACCGTTGTTTCTCAGGCCACCACTCGTCCATTTAGCGACCTTTCCTTGTCTAGAAAGACCTTGGCCCACCTCGAAGCTAAAGGCTACACCACTGCCTTCGCCGTTCAAGCTGCTCTGCTTCCTCTTCTGCTGCCGCACCCTTATCTGACCCATCTCCCGCCGAACGATGTCTGTGTCAGTGCCCCGACCGGTAGCGGCAAGACTTTGGCCTACGTGCTCCCCATCGTCGAGAACCTGCGCACAAGACTCGACACGAAACTGCGCGCCGTCATTGTAGTGCCTACCAGAGAGCTCGTCGCCCAGGCATATACCGTCGCCTCCACTTGCGCTCAAGGCTCTGCCATACAGATCGCTCTAGCTGTCGGCAACCAATCTATCGCTGCTGAACAGGGCTCTTTGGTCAAGAGGGGTCGAGCCTACGACCCCGAACGCCATCGTTCGCTCATGGAGCAGGCCAGGAAACGTCAGTGCTTTGAGCTGGATTCGGATCTGACCGACATCGAGGCCACTATGCTCGACGACGTCGTTCGCCTTCCCACTGGCTATATCCCAACCTACAACTCGGCCGCTGGCCTCCTTATTTGCACCCCCGGTCGCCTGGTCGAACATTTGACTGCCACTGCTGGCTTTACTCTGGACCATGTCGAGTGGTTGGTCGTTGACGAGGCAGATCGTCTGTTGGACCAAAGCTTCCAGGAATGGGTGGCAAAGGTGACCGCCGCCTTGGATGTCCAGAAACCTCTTTCTCCACCGAACCCCGAGACCGCTGCTCTACGCCATCTGATGCCACGTCGCGACAGATATGTTAGAAAGGTCATTTTAAGTGCTACCATGACCCGAGACATATCCAAATTGAGTGCTCTCAAGCTAAGACGACCTACCATGGTCGTAGTTAAGACGGAAGCTGATACCACACTTGATCACGAAGCGACCACGGCAGAGGGTGCAGAAGGCTTTGAATTGCCCACCACTCTCTCGGAATTTGCCATTCCTGTTGGCGATGGTTCTGATAAGCCGCTGTTCCTGCTCGAACTTCTCAGATCAAAGATTTTCTCAAGCTCAACCCCCGACACGAGGAAAATCGACGACGATCGCTCGTCGACGGATTCATCTGACAGTGATTCGTCTTCTGGTGTTGACTCATCTTCCGATGACGAAAGCAACTCTTCAAGTGATTCTTCGGATGATGATGTTGACGAAAGTTCTGATGACAGCGACAGCGAAAGCGACAGCGACAGCGAAAGCGAAAGTGAGGATTTACCAACCTCAATTGCATCTAAACAACCAACAGGCTTGGCTTCGAATCCGGCGGAAAGCAAAATGGTTCTGATCTTCACACCTAGCACCGAGGCAGCAGCTCGTCTTCACCATCTAGTCACGCACATCGAACCATCCTACAAAACTGGCACACTCCTCCTCACTAAAGCATCGACGAACCTCAACTTGAACGCCTCGTCTCCTCCACGTATCATAATCTCGACCGATCGTGCCTCTCGTGGTCTAGACTTGCCCTCGCTGACACACGTCATAAATTACACCATTCCGCGTAGTCTGGCATCCTATGTGCATCGTGTAGGTCGCACAGCGAGAGCGGGACGTAGTGGCGAGGCTTGGACACTATTCGCCGAGAATGAAGGTCGCTGGTTCTGGAACGAGATTGCGAGAGCCAAGGGTATAGGCAGAAGCACGAAGGTCGAAAGGATGAACCTGAAACTCGCCCCTGAACAGCGAGAAGGTGGAGAGATGCGCAACAGATACGTTGATGCGCTTGAAGGTATGAAGGAGATTGTGACCAACAAGAACGTGAAGTCCAGAAAAGGCAAGAGCTCGAAAGACGACGATGTGGACATGACTGGTTGATTTGTTTGTGTAATGCAAGTCAGTGCCGGGTACGAGTACAGACTGTTCTGACCACAGTCAATCCTATCCGAGAAATCTCATGCAGAAAGCATCTTCTGTCCTCTGGTCCCAACAGATATTCTATGATGAGTCTCTGTATTCGCCTCGAGAGGTTTGGTTCGGCGATTTGGCTACCGAGCTGGCTCATGGTGGAGGCTCATCCACCTGTATAAAACTTACTGCATAGTCTTTCTAGAGCGATATCTTCACCTTCTTGTTACTTGACGCACCCACCGCAGATACTTTGGCTCATGGAGTACGGCGAGCTGTAAATTACACCGCGACCTTACAGTGGCACTACGACTTGCGACAAGGTCAATATGCACGAAGACAGAGAAGGTGTGGCAATCGTCGGGATGTCGGCTACTGACGGCTTCCTGCCAAATTACTGCCAACTCAAACCAGCCACAAGACATCACTGTGCTCTCAACTCTGGTCGGCGTCTTATCGAGAAGGATGCGATGATGACTCTGCGCCGGATCATCGATGCCATGGCACCATGCCAAGTAATGCACATCAATGTATTGCAAGGAGTATCATTGTGGGGCGTAAACTCAGTCGCAAAGGCGGATCGATGCGACTGCTGTGTTAATATACTGGACGAAGAAAAGAAACAAAAGAGATGCAATCAATGACGCAAAGTGAGGAATACCAATTGTACAAAAGCCTCTGTTGCCTATCAGACACACAGCATTAGTTCAGTATGGCTATCTGATCACAACTGACGTGTATTTAGAGTTGGTACAAGCGTGGCACTATGTGATGTAGATAAGCACCCCCGCCTCTGCGCAATTGATCTTGTGAATCTACACAAGGGGTCGACAGGCCGCTGCTGACTCGGTTGCGGAGGCGGGCACCGGTTGTGCTTTTTTCTAGGATGATACAAAGGACAAGGCAGGGAAGATGGAAACATAACGGATGTGAGATATCCCGTGCCCCGGCTCTTCAACATACAAATGCAGGTAAATCTGGCGGCGAAGTGGAGGTTGTCAAGTGAAGTCATCTTACCCGTACTTCCACGTGCTTTGACTCCATCCTCCTACAGGCAAAGGTACGAATTCGAAGCTGGCAATATCACGCTCCTTACTGGGGCAGGCGAGTCAGTGATGGGATATCATCCAAACCTTGCCGTGTCGCAAAAGTTGTCTGTGGCCACCTAAGCTACTCTGTGCTTGCTTCTGTAATAAGATAGGTAGAGAGTGTCGGTTCTCGTCGTCAAACATGGACGCAACAGTCGTAAGTTTGGTAGTGTCGAAACACGGAGGATCGACCTTGTCTCTGCACATCATTATTCTTGTTTCTCAACCCTTTAGCCCGAAGGTCAAATCGTGATTCTTGATACGAGTCTAGAATATGATAGGGTGATAGGATAGATGGGAAACGGTTCCCAGATCCCAGTTGCTACCACTGTCCGTTGGTCGAGGATGAGTGGACGAGCGACACATCCAAGTAGAATTGCAGTCTTGCGTCCTGCTTGAGCTATACAGTCGGCTGTGTGTCTTGTGAACAATATCTGTCGCCCGTAGCTCCACATGAACCAGTGCTGTTTCGTAGATGTCTTGCGTATGCAGCAAATATAAACGCGTAACGCATGTATGACCGCACGTTCTGCACCTGTCCTGTAGATCATGATTCACAGAGGTCGAGATCACGTGGAAGCTCATCTTGAGCACCTGTTTTATCGTTAAATGTTCCTGCCTAACACAATACAGACCTGGATGGAAGCCGGAAGGGAGACGTACTGTATGCACTTTGTCGCTTGGGGCAACTCCATAGCTAGACATATACGGGAATAACAAGCATGTCCCAGGTAGCTGGAAACAGAGGCTCAACCAGGCGCAGTCCGAACAAAGACCGATGGCGCTACTATCGATTTGGGAAGCTACAAGAAGGATAGCGGGCTTGGCTCCGTTCAGTTTGCGAATATCTTACCCTCTCTCAGGCTAAGCGTTTAAGAGCTGATCTGTGGCTTACTGCTGGGCCGTCGGACAACCTTATGCGTTTCGGACAGGCATTGGAGAGACCGCACAGCTAGCTACAGACAAAAACATTAGCTCTGCAGAAGACTGACCTGCAACGCCAACTCCAAGCCTGTACAGCTGTCCAGACTCGGTGAGCAATTCGTTCGCATTCGCCAGTCAAGATCGACAATTTGAGTTCCGTCGTTAGCCGTCAGGGTCCAGGCCAAAAAGTGGACGACAGACACGCGGCGATGCGAAGTCCACGTTGTAGAAAGACCCTGACGACAGGCAGGCAGGCTCCATGGACCACTAAGAACCGCGAACCGTACACTGTCGAAACCCAATAGCTTCTGGGATCGGATTCTGAAGAACAGAAGCAAAGTGTCACGACGACTTGTCGCGGCTCGCCATGGTGATGGGAGAATTCGGCCGGGGTGCACGTTCACATGGACAGCAACCCAATTTCCTTGGGACCCATACACGGTTCACGGTTCAGGGTCCTCTTTCAATAATGGCCCTGTTTATCCGAACTTCTGCTTGACACACGGAAACAGGGAACAGATGCTCCACGAGTCTGCGCTTTTGTTGATCTGTAAACCGCAGGGCGCAAGACGGAGCGAGCAGCTACACGGTGATTGTTGAGCTCGTTCGATATCCTTACCGACAGTATGGTGTTCGTCGAGCACATGGCGACCCGAGATTCGCGGACAGATGTTGTGGAGAGGTGCCGCAGTGTCGGTAAGAGGTCGTCTCGAGACCAATCAGGTAGGGGTGCTTTAGTATCAGATACTATCTAGATACTAGCTATCACGCTAGTATCTACCCCTTAGTATATAGCGTTTTGATAATAGTGGCATAATACTTACTTACGTGATTTCGCCACTACCGAGAGGCCTCTAAGAGGGGCGCTTAACGCGTAGAGGCCTTGCCGGGTAGCAATTCTAAGGGTTATATAACGGTCGACATAAATGAAAGGCCCTTTAGCGCTATTAGCATATAATTTAGCCTTCTCGGAGAGGGTTATTATAACTATAAGTAGTGCGATAACTAGAAAGTTAAGGCTAAAAACAACTTAAGGCGTATAAAGTACCTACTTTAATGCCCTTAATTTATTAGCGCTATTTAGAGTAGTGCCGCCGCGC
>SWBF01000125.1:0-18956 GCA_023848595.1 Aureobasidium sp. EXF-10727 | reverse complement strand
CTTCTGATTGTGTGACAGGTATGATGGTTGTCCTCGTTGCGCCAAGCTTTACTCGGGTGGTCCCGTGATGCAGGGACAAAGTCCGACACACCTAGACGGGGACCTGACAGGAATATAAATCACTAAAAACACACATAGAACGATATTCTAGACGTCAATCTGCTCTATAGATCCTTAAAAAAGCTACAAGAAAAACACATACTAGTGTACCCCCCGCCTTAGGGGTTGTTCGCCGCCATAATCGTTTGATATCTAACATCAAGGACAACGACCCCTTCAAGAAGTTCCTCATCTCTGTCGAAGACAATCGTCTGGCCGACTTTCGTACTGAAGCCGTCGAGTCAAAGATCTTGCAGAAACTTGAGAGCGGTTACTATGGTCAAATCTCTGATGCTGTATTCAAAACTTTGCCGGCTGAAATCCAAAATCACCCCAACAACTTCTTGAACATGGAGACTTGCGACTACGAGCTCTTCACTGACAGCGTTATAGCGGATGCAGCACCCGTTGTCATCTCGCGCCCTTCACCCGCTTACTCATGGTCCAATGATCCTTGTAACACCTCCAATACCAACTCTGGTCAATCTGCTGCTATGTTCTTCTCACCTGATAGCTTCAACAGACCTCCTCCGCCCGGTCTCGATGATCCTTTTACAACCCCTGCTGATCCCGCGCCTCCAGGCACTTCCAGATATCCGATGACTCTGGACGGTTCTAATGCACGTTCACCTGATTCTGACGGTTCTGAAGAATTCCCTTTTCGTAATACTGATGGGCAGGCCCAGACGTTTGCTCTTGCTGCTCCGCCTGGTGGGTTTCCTGATACGCGTCCCGAGTTGCCTGACGGTATTGATGATGATGATATGTAAGTGGTGATCATAACAGATAAGTCTTGCTTACTTGCTTTCTTTTCAATTTTCTTTATGTCTACGATACTCAAAAAATACACTTTTTTTTCTTGCTTGACCTTGCCCTTTCTCTCAATGCGTGATTCATATATTTTCCTCGTGTACGAGAGACAACCATAGTACTCGTGATTGGCTCCCACACTGGCATGTAGTATCGTGGTAAACTACAAAATTGCACGATCGCTTTTTAAACAGGCGCTCGATCATTGAAAGCTGTTGTGCATTCTTGTGCCCATATCATCGATTGTCTATAGCAAGAGACCTCACTTACGTTACTTGTTCCCTCCCACGCTGCCATACACTGTTACAATACACTACAAACACAACACAGTCACCATTGTAAACACAGATATCCACCACAGAGAATGCTCAACGTGAACTCTTATCTCTGCAACTCCAACTCCAACTCTATCATTAGAAATGTTGTTGTGCAACTTTCCATAATTCACTTGTGTCTTTGACCAGTAATCAAATGCTTTCCACCTGTACCTCTTCTTCTTCTCTTTCACTAGCAAAAACTCCCACTTTCTCTGCTTCTGTCTCTGTTCTTTTCCGTCACTTACTTGTTCGATTATCTAAGCGCTCACATGTGCCTACTCTACTCAACTCTGTTCGCTAGAGCAAGCATCCCACGTGATCCACTTCTTCAATCAACACACCGACCAAGAAACCCCCTTGTAAGTTGTATACAATACTTTTACATATGTTACAAAGGAGCCCATGCGACTAACGCAAATAATTGCTAGATATACCCTACTATCCGCAGCACACCGGGTCCTGAGACAAGATGTTGAGGGTTGTCAAGATTGTGTTCTGCTGTTTTGGCGGCGTTGGTGGAGAGAAGGGAGACGGCGTTGCGGGTCTTGTGTCTGAGCCTTTACCTGCGCCTGAGCCTCTGCACCCGTCTGCGTCTACGTCTGCGCCTGCGTCTGCAGAACATAACTCTACTCGCTCTACCCATCCTACCCGCGTAAGTTACTTTACTCATCTTGACATGATTCTCGAACATGACACTAACAAGCCACAGAATCGCGGAGGAGTAAATGTAATCTATGGAGCAAACGGACCATTCACTCTCGTCGAGATCCACGTTACGGAACGCTACTGAGTCGAGATGCAACATTACAGAACACCACTGAGAGTGTTTAGTCGCTGTACCTTCAAACCACCACACAACAACACACGAAAGCCCCTCATACAAAACCAAGGGAACACAGAAAGACAGAAACGAATTACAGAATATAATACCACACCTTCGATCCTCTGAGCCTAAGTATTTACTCAATCAACACTACCATCCCTCTGCCTCGCTCGCCCACTAACCCCCGAAACCTTACTTAACCTACTGCTCCTCCCCTCTTCACCCCCTTCCTCTTCCCACTGCTGCGAACTGCCAACACTGCCTCTGCGGTCTTTTTCCCTCTCCAACATACCTCGCAAATCTTCCAATTGGGAGTCTCGTTCTTCTAATCTTTGTCTCGCGCCTTTGCGGTCCAAGAGTCTGCCTTCTCGCTCGGCTTTGAGGCGTCGTTCTAGTTCTTTGAGGCGGTGGATCCAGCGTTGTTCGGAGGGTTGCAGGGGCGGCGTCGCGATGACGATATTAGGGTTTCTTGCTGCTGCGGTGCCGGCGGCGGGGACTGCGTTTGCCGCTTGCAGCACTTCTATTGCAGATGAAGAATGGTGTCTAAGCAGTGAATTCGCCATGCTGGCTCTAGGCGTCAATTGATTGCTCGTATCCCTTTTCGCCTCTGCTTCTTTGCTCTTGTTCTCGCTGGACTTATGGAAGCGGATTTCGGCTTTGAGAATCTTAATCTCTTGCTTTAGTTTCGCGGCTTCTTCGATGCTGGTTTTGGAGGTGCGGTTCATGTTTTGTTGGGAGCGGAGGGATGCAGATTCTTGCGCTTGGACTTCGATGGCTGCTTGGGCTTCTTTCACTGCTCGTTCCAGGAATTCCATCTTCTTGACGCGGACGTCGAGGTTTTGCTCTAGGATTTGGTAGTCTTTGCGGAGATTCTTTTCGACGCTGCGGATTTGGGCTTTGCAGTTGGACATGAGGGTTTCGATAGTCTTGATTGCAGACAGGATGTTGTGGGTAAAGGGCTGCAGGTTGCGGGATACGGTGTCCATGGAGGTGACTTCACCGTTGATGCTACTGTGGTGAGAAGCCCACTCATTCCCACAGAGGGTCGAGAGTTTGGTCCAAAGAGTGAAGAGCAGTTGGTTGCGTTCGACAAGCTGGTCACGGTATTGTTGCTCGAGCTGCATCATTTTGCGACGATCTTGGCTACGGGCAGTCTCCAGATCCAGAGCACGAGATTCATGCTGAGCCATCATGCGTGCATTGGTGGAACTGCCACGTTGAGACTGCTCGAAATGGTGAAGGTCTTTTCGGCGAAGAGAGCGTTCCTTCTCCAGCATGTCAGACAGCTTCTTGCTCTCCAAGCCACTGCTTTCGAGTAGTTGGTCTCTGTTACGTAGCAGACGATCCTTCTCTGCCAGCTGTGTCTTTGCTTCGTTGAGGTCATGCATGGTGTTCTCCAAGTCGTCCTGCATTCTTTGAATCTCTTGAAGCCAGCCAGAGCGTCTGTCGCCAAGCACCCGTCTAAGACTAGTCTCGAGCTCCTCCAGTCTAGTCTTGTACTTTGTGGTCTCGGTCTCCGTTTGGCGGAGAGTTTGCTTGATGCTTCTGACTTCATCCCTCGACTTTGTGTTTTCGTCGTTGAGGTCGTCAATCATCTTCTGCACCTCTTGCTTGGACTGATTGTCGACTATCTCACGTTGACGGCGCTCCTCCACAAGACTCTCCTCAAGCTCTTGCATCTTCTCCTTTTCATCTTGTATCATCTCCTGAGCGGCGTTGAGGCTGTTTTCCAAATCACCAATCTTGATCTTGTCGCCTTCTTGCTCTTCACGAAGGAAGGAAATTTCGTTGTGCAAAGATTCTGCCTGAACGTCAAGCCGGTTGTTCTTCATGGCCGTCTCGCGCCAAATCTTCTCCATCTCGTCGAGTTCCGTGGTTGCGTCTTCAAGCTCCTGCTCGAGCGTCTCGATACGCTTCAAAGCTGATGTCCTATCATCTTCCAGTTGGACAAGACTGTCATTGAGGTTGTGTAATTCATGCTGGAGAGCCTTGAAATCGTCTTCGCGGTCTTTCAGATCCGAAGCAATGCGCTCACGTCCTTGTTCCGTCTTGTCAAGACTGTCTTCCAGATCTTCGATGGCACTAACAGCTTCGATCCTAAGTCTTTCATGTTCGGCCTTGGCCTGCTCAAGTTCGAGTTCTGTCGTCTCAAGCTGTTGAATAGCCTCGTTGCGTTGGTTCTGTACCGTTCTCAGATCTTCAACTGCAGCATCCAGCTCATTCTCAGAAATCTGAACAGCTTCTTCAAGCTCCGCGATAAGCTCGGTCTGCTCGTTGAATTGTCGTTGCATGTCCTGGAAGTCCAATCTGAGTGCGGCATTCTGGTCGCGGAGGATGCCTTCTCGCTGTTCATAACCGTCTCTTTCGGCATCGCTCATAGTAGCTTGAGTCTGCCCACTGGTCCGAGATGTAGATCGCTGGTATTGATTCTGTCGAGATATGGAACGGTCGAAGATGCTGTCGCCTGTCATGGAGCGACCACCGTCTACCCTGCGATGCAGCAGTTTCAAGTCCTCAATCTCCTGCTGGAGACGTTCTCTCTCACGGTTCCGAGACGTAAGCATGGATGTCTGAGCACCAAGATCACGGCGTAGTTCAGCGTTCTCGTGCTGAAGCTGATCGACGAGTGTGGAACTAGAGGCTGAGACGGCACCGCTGCGACTATCGATTTGTTCTGACCCTGTAGATTGGGAGCGGAGTTGGCTCATCCTGTTGGTGTTGAGTCCTCTGCTTGCCTCTGAAGCCTTCTCGCTTCTCAGCATGATGACCTCTTCACGAAGCTTGTGAATGTCTTCTTCGGCTTGTTCTCTACGAGCAGTTTCTGTTGTAAGTAGGTCCTTCCACATTTCCTGGTCACATGTATCAGTGTTGTTGTCTTGGATGTCTGAGACCATACTCACAGATTCTTCTTCGACATTAACATGTTCTGAGCCACGTCTCTCATTCATAGCAGTCATGTATTCTTTCATCTTGCGCTTGTCCACCTCCTTTGCCATGTTCTCGGCAGTCAGATGAGCAATCTGTATCGTCTTTCTATCGAGTTCTTCGCTCAATGTTAGGATTTCATACTCGAGCTCTTCATGACCATTGCCAGCGGCTTCTTGAGCGGCCTTGCGTGCTTCTGCCAAATCCAGCTCTGACTGCTTAAGCTTCTTCTCAAGATCACGGATTTTGCGGCGCAGAGATTGATTCTCCTTGCGTTCGTTGGCAAGATCGGTCTGGAACTGGACATTCTTGTTAATCATGTCCTTGACACCTTCTTCAGAACGATTCTGCAGGGCCTGATCGAGGAAATGAATTTTGAGTTTGAGATCAAAATTCTCCTTGGTGAGCTTGTCAATCTTGCTGTTCTGCTCTTTGAGGGTAAGATTACTGCCCGGCCGGTTACCAAAGGTCAGGGCATTGGACGAGGAGGCTGGGCGCTTGTCGGGGGAGATGGGACGGTTCTGCTGTCGGTACTCCTTTGCGATTGTATCGGGGACTTGGATGTTCTGCACGTGTCTAGTGATGATGGTGTCGGTGGGGGCATGGAACTCAAACATGTCTGGTGGACGGGGCGTGACAGGGTCTGAGGCGATGGATATTTTGTCCTCTTCTTCCAAGCTACCTAGAGCACGTTCTGCGCGAATGCTTGCCAAAACCGAGTTGCCGCGATTCAATGAGGGGGGGACAGGTTCGCTGTCTCTTGACATTGCTGAGACGACACTACCAAGACTGGGCAGACGCGAGAGTGGGCGGCCGTGGCTAAAAGAGTGGTCCTCGGGAATGGCGCCGCCAGTTTGCAGGGCGTAATCACCGGCCGAGTATTCAGTATCGGCGTTTGAGATGGCCGACAGGTGGCTGGGGTTCCTCTGAGAGGCGTAGCTTGGCCTTGTCTGTAGACGCGACGAGGCTGAGTGGAGGCTTGCCAAGTCGAGCAGGCTTTTGTCTGAGGTGGGCAAGGGAACGTCTTCTGGCTTGGTCGAAGCTGATGTGGTGGACAAGAAGGAATGTTCGGGCTCTTGCGATGCAGCCCCTTGCGCGGCTTCCTTGGTGGAAGAGGACAAGATGCGACGCGCCGAAGAAGATGAAGGTTGTGCCATGTTCCATGACAGTGTTCTTTGGTTGGCATCCTTGGAGGCATTGGAGCGCAAGGTGAGTCTGGTAAAGGCAGTCGACAGGTCGTGGTCGTTTTCGGAGGGGCGTCGCACGGGATCGGGGCGCATTGAGGAACGTTCGGCGGCGGCAGCGGCAGGCGATGAGGGCTGTATGGCAGGAGCAGATGTAACGGATGCGACGTCTTCTTCTTCTTCCTCTTCTTCATTTTCAGCGTCGTCTTCAGCAATGTCATGTTCTGTTTGCTCGTGAATGGGCGGGATGTCGCTGTCTGGCTGGTGTTTGATGTTGAGGTAGGTATCGTCGGCGCCAGTCCTTTCGTGCGGAACGCGGATGGAGAGCAGGTCGGGCATGAAACTGGACTCGACGTCCATGAGTTTCCGTCTCATCTCGCGCTCATCGTAGGCATCGCTGTGGGGGTTGGTGAGGTGGAGTAGGCTGTCGTTGGACATGGGTAACGGCGGGAGATCCGAGTCGTCCTGGTCATACAAGTCATGATGCGAAGGGGAAGGTGTATTGCCGTCATCTTCGGGGCCATGGTCCGGGTAGTCGTCGTCTTCGGCGTGGTGTGTGGGGAGGTGGTCGGCGGACTGTTTACTTGTTTGTTGATGGACTCGGCGGTGCGTGTCGGTGTCGGAAAGGTCTGAATTGTCTGCAGCGTCGTTGGCGCGAGTGGCCAACGCTACAGGCGAACTCATCTCCTAGTCAATCCGGTTGGCGAAAGAGAGGAAGGCGTCGCTGCCGGATCGCAGATAGCTCAGACTTGCCCATGGATGGAGCATCAACTTGGATGAAACGTCTGTCAAGCAGCAACCAAGAGGCTGGGGGCTAGCTTGGAACCTTGCCGATGCGCAGCTTGCTGCAAACAATCCTCTGCTCGTGATTATTTCCAACGCGCTTGTTCTTTCAGGATGTTGATATTATCACAGGTAGACTTAGGAAGTTTCGGCTTTTGTAGACGTCTTGATTGTACTGCTAGATGCGAGTTGATGGTTGACGATTGAAAAAATGGTCTTGTTTACACCTGCCTTCTTGCGACGCTTGCACTTGCCGAATCCGGATCGTCAAGTCCAAACCAACAGCTCCACACGCTCACTCTCCACCGCAGATCTGCATGCTCAACTCTCTGACGACCACCATCAGAAAACACAATGCTATCAAGAAACGGCTATCATCAACACATGTCATGGCGCTTTGTGTCGCTCCTTCATGTCTGAGGCAGAACATTGACAGACGCCCACCATCTTAAACACTCGACTTTGTCACACTCACAACTAGGCGTCTACACGACACTCTCTAGACCAGAATGCTATTTACTGAGAAATGTTTGAAGCTTGCAGGTATATTATATTGACTTTCACTGTAGCTACAAGAATATGCCTCCAATCGCCTTCACCTAGACCTTGTCCAGCAGATTGCGCATGCTGAAAAGGCTCCTCTCGAACTTCTGACGATCAGCTTCCTTCTGCCTTTTCAACTCCTGCTCCCTCTCCTTCAGCTCGTCAATCTCATAACTGGCCTCAAAGAACCGCTTGCGAAGCTCGTTCTCTTCTTGCTTGGCCTCACTCGACTTGGCCAACACGTCGCGAATCTTGCTCTCCAGCTCGCGGCGCTCTTCCTTCGCTTTGATCATCTCCCTCTGCCTCTCCTGCTCCTTCTCCTGCTCTCTCTCCTTCATCTCCTCAATCTCGTACTTGGCTTCCCAAAACTGGTTACGAAGCTCGTTTTGCTCTTGCTTGGCCTCGCTCGACTTGGCCAACACGTCGCGAATCTTGTTCTCCAGCTCGCGACGCTCTTCCTTTGCTTTGCTAATCTCCTGCTCGTAGCCAATTGCGCATTCCTGCAGGCGCTGCTCGAGGCGCTGAGTGGCCTCCTGTGCCTCGCTGTTCTCGATCAAGAGCTCATCCCTTTGCTCGATCAACTCCTCCATTGCTTCGTGTGCCTCGTCAACCTCAATTTGGCTGTCAGACAAGCACCCGGCAAGCTGTGATTCATGAGCTTTGAGGTCTTGCAGCTCTTCTGACGTGTCGCGAAGATTTTGTTCGAGACGCTGGGCTCGCTTCGCTGCCACTTCCGTCTGATGATCGTGGTCCCTGATGAGCCCCTGCTTCTCCTGACACATACTGTTGATCACCTCGTACAGCTGCTCAATCTTGGCTTTGGCTTCATACACGTCGTAGGTCAGCTGGGAATTTTCATGCTCGACCGCTGCCAGCTCGGCTGATGCGGTATTAAGACTTTGTTCGAAGCGGTGGGTGTCCTCCTTTGCTTTACTTCTCTCGATCAAGAGTTCATCTCTTTCCTCGATCAAACCTTCCATTGCCTCGTATTGCACGTCGAGCTCAGTCTCGAGTTCGGACAGATGATCGGCGCTCTCTTTCTTGAATTTCTCGAGCTCCTCCTCAATTTCTTCTACCTCTCGCTCGTGGGCAATCTCAGCGTCTTGCTTCTCCTCCTTCAGATCCTCGATGGTGTCTTCGGCGCTTGTCAACAGTTCAACAAGCTTGAGCATCTCGCCGTGGTACGTGTTTGCCTTTTCTGACATGTCCTCCAGCCTGTCTTCGAGCAATCGGAAATCCGCACGTTCCTGGCTCATGTCTTGGTTATAGCGGAGCTTGGTGTCCTCGAGCATCTTCTCGAATTTGGCCTTCATGGTGTTGGCTTTTTTGATCTCAGCAGATAGCGTCATTGCGGCAGATTCGCAGAGCTCGGCGTTTGTGGCGGCATCCTGGTATCGTTTTTGTTCGCCTGCTTTCAAGATTTTGACGAGCTTGCTGTATTCCTGGGTATGCTTGTTCTTGGCCTCGTTGAGGGCTTCAAGGTGCTTGCGCCGCAACTCGGCCAGCTCCTCGCAGTGTGCTTGTCCCGCGGCGATTTCCAGACTCCAGGCTTCTTTCTTGCAAGCTTTCAGTTGCATTTCGACTTTCAGGACATTCTTTTCGGCTTTGTTGGCACGTTTGTAGTCTTTGATGCTACGAAGTTGAAGCTCATTGCGTTCCTGTTGATGTTCACGCTTGACTTGGTCCAGCTGCTCCGAATGCCATTTTTCGAGGTCGCACTCGGCTTCCCAGGCTTGTTGTTGGAAGGCTTTGAGTTGTTCTTTGATTGCCGTGATGCGAATGCCTTCCTCGGTGCAGTCGTCTTCTTCGTCGGTATCGTCGTCCATGGTTTGAGTTTTTGGGGCGCCGTCGCAAAGAGTTTGTTCATCATCATCCTCGACGTCGCTGGCGTCTTCCTCGTCGGTACAGCCATAGAGGGTTTCTTCCTCGCTGTCGACGACATCGTTGGCGACCTCTTCGTGGTCGTCGACATCGGTCTCCTCCTCGACGATATCACCGACATCAGTTTCATCAGTGTTTTCGGCCTCGGCGTCCTCATCAGACTCATTTAAAAGACGCTGATTCTCAAAGACCTCGACAGTCTGGCTATCGCCGACAACAGACCACGTATCATCTTCGATTGAACCGGTAACTTGCGAGTCATCTCCCTCGTCGTTCTCGCACTCGCGCACCTCGCGCATCTCGTCCTCAGAATCCTCGTCTTCGCTGGCGAACATGATGGCTTTGCCACTGTGCTGTTCTTGTTGTTCGCGAGTAGATTCGCAGGTTTGGTGACTTCCGAATTGTCCCTGATCGAGGGCCTCAAGGAAAGCCTTGGAGATCTTGTGAACGGGCTCGGTGTCCAAAGTGTCGTTGATGACGTTGATGTGTGTCATTGTTGATTTTGTGAAAAAGTAAAGTACGTAAAAAGGTGGTTTGTATGAAGATGAAGGAGGTAGGTAATGTAAGTAATAACCGTAGTTGTTGGGTTCTTTGCGATGAATAGTTTCTTCGATGGATAAAAAGGGTAGTAAGAAGCTGGGGGAAGATGTGGAAAAGAAAAGAAGAGGAAGAAGGAAACCAGTCACACAAATATATATATCCTTGCGGCAGAAGCACGCGGCAGAAAGAGACATTTTCGTAAACCAACTCAATCTTGCTGTAGACTGTGGAAATAAAGGGAAAGACAGGGAATCAGAGAGGAATAGAGTCGCGTGGAGGCCATGTGGTTGACACGTGGGGGAGATTCTGGGGATGGGAGAAAAGAATAGAATGTTGATGTGAGCTAGAACGGAATTGTTGGACAGAGGGTTCATGTAAACTGCTGTATAGATATGGTCTTGGGTAATACTAGCTATTTTCACATTTAGTAATGGTAAAAAAAACGAGGGTAGATAAGAGAAAAGAATTCTAGCCATGTGCAAAGGATTGCAAGGGATGAATTTATCATTTAAGCTTACTGTTCCTTTCCTCTTTAGAACTTCTATGCTTTTCAAGCAGTCTCTACAGGGTTTCACAAGTTCAACCAAACACACCCCAAGCACGATCGAACACATCTCACAAGAACGGAAGCCACGAAACCAGAATAATTTTAGAGGCAAGCGACATTCCATTTCGAGCTAAATCTGTCGCTTCCCCAAACAGAGGCCCAACCATCATCAGTGTCAAATCAAAAAAGCATGACATAAAGAAAAACAGCACCGTCAAAGATCATCTCATGGATCGGAATGGATCAGAAAGACAAAAGAAATGAGAGATGTTGGTTGCTCTTTTTCGAATTGCTGATTTGAGGAAATTCCTTGGTTGAATTGTTTTTGATGTGCTTTTGATTTGGTGGAAGGACGTCAAGATAGGACGAATGTGATCAAAGCGATGAGTGACAAGCAGAGCAAAACTGATAGATGACCACTGTCGAAGGAAAGAAACCTGCTTGATACAAAGCCTCCTATGCGATAGTTGTGTACAGCAGTCTCTAGGATGACGCTCTAGTCAATGATGGTGGCTGCGTAGCTGCGTAGCTGCTTGGCCAGGAGATCACTCTGCAGGGCTTTGGGGTCTGCGAACGCCCTTCTTGATGTCTTCTGCGAGCTGTTTGAGCGTATCGACCTCGATACCCCTAAGCTGGTGATCTGGGTTGGCATGCGCCCAATAGTCGTTGGTGAGACCGTCAGAAGGATAAGGCGGGTGATCCCTTGGTCCCGAATCTGTCATACCATTCTTCTTGCGGTGCTCGAAAACTTCGTTCCAGCTGCTCTCGAATGATGATTTGCCCGTCTCGATGAACTGTGCAATCACGTGTAATGGAACGTGACGAGATTTCCGGTAGAAATCGTTTACAGATCGCTTTTCCATGGTAGCTCGAGACTGCCTAGTCAACCTGACTGGTCTTTGAAAACGGGCCTGTGGGACGTTCGTCACATTGTCCGATTGATCATCTGTACAACGAGGCTGTTCTTGAGCCTGTGCAACGGAGGGCCATACTCGAGACCATCTAAAAGACACAGCCTTAGGCGTACGGATGATGTTGTGTTCATCTTTCAGGCGTCTCGAAACTTCGACGCAGACTTCGTCGCGAGAAAGCGATGTGTTCCGAGATGTAAGCACAACGAGATTGTTACCAAGTTGGTCTTCTTCCTGAGTCCAGAGTGGATTTCTTGTCCCCTTGGGTTTGGAAAGATTCTTGAACTCCCCTATCTGAACGCTCGTCGCATCTTCTTCTACCTCCTCATCTGAGGGATGATCTCGAGGACTTACGTCAGGTTGGGTTGTGCATTTGCCTGCTTTTTCCTTGAAGCTGGCATTACGCTGATATGTCTTGTCACTTCTCAAGTTATTGCCATAATAGCCAGTGTATTCAGCAAAATCGGACGTGGTCTCTTGCTTGATGATGCGGCGTTCCTTCTTGATCGGGATACGGCGTTCGTACTCACCTTCACTGTCATCTTCGGCGTCATCAGGATATTGAATTGGCTGTGTGGTTCCACCCTTGCCTCGGTCGCCTTTATCGTTTTTCACCTGCGGTGGGATCTTTTGTACCAATTTGCTTTGGCTCGTATTGACAGCGGTATAGGCCAGCTCAAGATCGATTTCTTCATCGAAATGCTTCGAGAGGATAGGTGCCAGATGTCTATCAAAGTACGGTCTCGTAACGATGCTAAAACCACCAGTGCGAGCGTTGAAGGCCTTTTTTGTCATGTGAGGGAACAACTTGAGGTCTTCTCCGATACATTCGCTTAACAAATGCGAGTGGGCATCTTCGAAGGTACGGAAGGGCATTTCGGTTGAAGACGTATCTCGGTTCGCCCAAGCAAGTAGTCGCACTTTATCCGCGTGATCAGACGGCCAGATCCTGCGCAGAATGTCCTCGCGAGTCAGGCAAGTATCGATGGAGTGTATCGAGAATGCGCGTTCAAAGCTGCCGGTTGGGTTCCATATTCCGAAAACTCTCAAAGCCCGAGCAGCTTGCTTACCTGCTTCAGGGCCGCCGTTCCACAATGCAAGGTACACGAAAGTTGCAGCTGACCATGTCTCTAACTTCTTACCGTACTTTTCCATGGATCCAGTAACGGCCCATGTACTTCGAGTGACTTCTTCCAGCCTAGAGGTCTCAACATGGTTGTTGAGATTGGCAGGAAGTATGAGGTCACCGGACAGCATATCTTGAAGGGAGTTGAGCACGAAATCTCGATCAGGAGCATGCACAATGCTTTGAACCAATGAGACCCACATGGCTTTGTGATCGTCATTAATGTCATCGGAAGTCATGAACTGCTTGAGTTTTCTCAAGTCACAAATCTCCTTGATGAATCCTTGTGACTTGGCAGGCCAGTCTGTCAGCAATTTGTCGACGGCTTTTGTCTTGAAAAGCGCAGAAGTTCTGTTTGTCAAAGCGTCTTCCTCGTCATGAACGGATTGATTCTCGACAAGAGCTAGGCCTTGGGCATTACTAGTCTCTGATGGGGTTTCGGAGTGAGACTGATCGTGGCATTCGGAGTCTTGATCGAATTGATCAGAGGATAAAGCTGAGTGCGGGCTAGGCTGGGATGCGAGATCCTCGTCCAGAAGATTGCCGGATGAAGCCTCAGCGTGAGCGTTTGGTTGATATCCATAGACCAAATGCACTTCGTCAAGCCTAGGAGGCGTCGCGACTTGAGGCGTGTGACCGAAACGCCTGCGCTTACCAGACTTCTCTGGTGACGTCTGAGATGACTGATGTGAACGTTTGCCATTCATCCTGTATTGTCAAGATCAGTATCAGTCAAGGAGACCCAGTTCCGCAATATGCTACACTTACTTGACTGTTCTCAATCTCTGGATCGCATTCGAGATTTGAGGATGAGAACGAGAATGAGATTGAGAAACTTGATCGTCAGCTGGCAAATCCTATGACATGATATGCCATAGCTGATGGAATCTTCCTGATCATCGTTCTAGCAAGCAAAATGTCGGTCGAGGCCATCAATGGCTATTCTACGTATTCTTTCATCGATGTCTTGTATCAAGCAAAGCTGATGATACAGACGATAGGCTGAAGCATCCGAGAGAGGATGAAGACTGTGATTCTTCGCTTTCAGGATTTTACCCAAATCTAAGGACCAGATTCCAGGAAATGAAGACCATTGATGCGAGTTGAATCGACAGGAGCTCTAAGCCCGTTCGCAAGATGATTGAAGAAGTTTGTCCTTCAAGCATCCAAAGAAAGCGGGACGAGGAAGAAAGGGAATCATCGGCATGGCGTAAATAGAAAGCAAAAGAAGTTTGCAGCACGGTTTTCGCAAGTTGATTGAGACCAAACCTTGAGAAAGTGGTGAAAGAGAATGGAAAAGAAGATGAAAGCCAAGTGGTTTGCGCACCTCCTCGCTCCCTGTTTGGAGAAGGAGCAACTACAAAGAAGCAAGCTCCATCGCAATGCAAGAATGTTCTTTCCTCTTTTGGAAGAACGCTCGAAATTGATCGACACATCAGTGCTCGTGGTGTCCCACAGACGGATATTCGCAAACAGTAGATAGCCTTGGCAATGCCTTTATTACTTTTCGGCTTGAGTCTTTGAACTTGGGTATGGGAAAAGCATTGATTGATTATGCCTAATGTTGCTACCAAGAATAATCTCATACCGGGCAAGAAACATGAAGAATTGTTGCCTCAATGGAAAAGGAAAGACCTCGAAAAATGTTTTGTTATCGGAACTTCGACTAGAGTTTCGTGTCCATGCGAAAGACCCAATTTTCTGCGTGGAAAGAGATGGAAAATGTATAGTTCTACTCATCTTTGTCGTGGAGTATCTTGGCTACAGGTAAGAGGTAACGTCTCAGCTCGTGGTGGTTGAGTGTCGGATGATTACTATCTAAAAATGCGTGAAGGACAGGACTCGCTCTTCTCATAGCTTGTCGACGTGATCGCCATTTCAGCTCTGTAGAATTTCTTGAACTTCGACAAGTCATCCTCGGCGAGTTCGTCACCAGACTTGATCAGGTATGCCTGTACGCCCCTAAGCTGACTTTGTGGATGAGCGGACTTGGTTGTTGCTTCAGGACAGGGCGGGTGTTCGCTCAATTTGAGAGACCGATCCTGGCACCATGCCCTGTATGAACAAATCTCCTTCCACTCGCGACGTAGCGCTAACTGGCCAGTTTCCAGGAATTTTTCAATCACATGTAATGGAAAATTGCATGTCTCCAAGTAGAGCTTGTTGAGAATTTGCTTGTTGAGTTCTGGAGGCACCACGTAAGTAGGGTCGCTTGGTCCTTCGGCACTCTCTCCTGCGTGTACAGTAGTCGCACTCATCGGTGGTTGCGCGTCGGATCTGGTCTCGTTGGTGTAATCAATAGTGGACTGTTGGCGCTCATGTGGTCCAACCTCACGAGTAGCGTGAGGATTCGCAGTCGACCACGAGGCCATGTCCTGAGCAGCATTGTAATCACCACTGATGTACGAATTCTTCTGGTCAGGAAGCTTTGGAGGAAGGGCACGAGGCTGTGTACGAGAAGAGTCGAAAGTACTGCTTCTGTTCCACAACCCAGGTTCTCTCTTGACTGCGGCTGGAGCGGTGGGCTTTGGGTAAGATGGCTCTTCATCGTCTTGGTTATCATCTGTCTGAGGCAAGTTGATCTCCTTGTTGGTAACTCGAGATAGCGCACAAGAACCACCTGCTTTAGCTCTCTAGTTGTTTTTGGCATAGGCATTGCCCGCATATGCATTGATGCTGTCTTCCTTGAACGATCCGGCAACGATCTTCTTGGAAAGTGATTCAAGGTTCACTCTGGGATCAAAGTACTTGCGCAGAACAGGTGCCAATGTTTCACGCCATTGTTCTTGTGTAACGAGACTTGCCCATTTCAGAAGAGCATATTGACCATAATCCAACTTTGGTCTTACCACTGTGGGAAATTTTGTGAGATCAGGTCCGATACACTCACGCAAAAGATGACGGTGAGCTGCCTCGAAGTCTGGGAGCGGGGTTCCAGGATGTGATCTTTGCGCCCAACGATGCAACATCGTCTGTTGAGCAGGCGTCGAAGGCCAGAGCTTGTGCAGTAGGTCCTCTCTACTTGACCTGTCGTTCACGGAAGGTAGTCCGTCATGTTCGTCATGGCTCCAGATTCCGAATAAACGCATCGCTTTGGCAGCTTGAATACCTGCCTTGACACCGCCATACCACATTGCGACTGCTACGAAATGCGCAGGCGTCCACTTGGTAATTCCGTTGCCATGATCTTTGGGGCACCTGGTCACAGCCCAAGAGTTCCTTGAGACCTCGGGAAAGTCCCACATATCTTCGACATCTTGAGTATCGTCTGTAGACATGCGCCTCGCGATGGGAGGAGCTTTACCATCGGGCCTGTTGATTCGCGAGCGTTTGCCAGAACTTGTCGAAAGTGATTTTGATGGGGACGTCAACTCTCGTTTCATCGTTCTGTTCAACAAATAGTCAGTGTCTTGGTTTCAGCAACACGAGTCGTTGCGCCAGCTAATCTTACATCGTTGATTGCAAGAAAGATGTCTTGATGGCAAAAAAGTAGAGGATATGGACTCTGCAAAGGCAGTGAGAGCCGTTCCACAGCGGAGCTGGTTCAAGACTATCAGAACTGCCATCCTAGTAGAAGCTTCTATGTCCGCAGCGCATTGGTCACCCCTCTCAACAAAGGACAAGAAGTAATCGTGAAGGACATTCTAGGTCAGGTGCATTCTTGAGACGACTCTTGAGGTCGGTTCTGATTGCCTACGGGTCCCATCCTGCGTTTTACAAAGGCAAGTGAAGTTGTTTTCAGCAGAAGCCAACCTGAGACCAAAGAGGCTGTCGAAAGGTATCGGAGCGATAAACGAAGAATATGCAAGACTGCTTCGGAAAGCTCTCTAATCACAAAGACCAGATTGAAACCGACGTGGGCAGAGAGCGATGGAAGTTTGTGGTTGAAGTTGACACAATGCTGGGCGATGGAAAGCAGTGTCGAGCACTCGAATTCTGGAGGTCGCGAACGGAAGGTGCAATGCTGAACCTGCTAGTCGATGAATTTGCCTCACGTACTCGGAACTGCGCCTGGCACCAGAGAGATTTGCGGTTTAACGACGTGGCGTGAGCATATGGAGGGATTCTTTAGAGACCCGGTATCATTATAGTCATTATTTCGTATTCCATAAGAATCATTGGATCCTGCTTGCCGTCTATCATCGAAGAGCAACTCAATCGTCAGGATACTCATCCTTGATATTGCTGACGAAAACTTTGTTTTCTTGGTCCCAGCGTTTGAAGTAGCGACCAGCGAGTTTCAACAAATTGGCGGATGGCTCTTCTGCGAGTACCATAATGTTCTCCTCAGCAACGTAGCGTAGAGATTGGTCCTCGCATCTAAGATCATGTGTCAGAGTTTGTCTTGCTGGCTTGTCATCTTCAAACACTCACATTATGTGGTAGAAACTTTGTTCGCGGCCTCGAGGAAGATCTTCTACTCGCATGCTCTGGATCCAGAACTCGCCCGCTTGGCAGCTAGGATCCCACCCAATGATGGCACCCACATAACCATAACGAACGTGTCGGAAGATTTGTCCGACCTTGTACTTGACCAACTGTGTACGCTCGTCGCGAGGAGTGATGGGATTGGCGTTGGAGTCTGCGATTTGAATCTGTTGCAAAATTTGTGACAGTCTCGCTTTTGCTTCCTCTCCATCTATTAGAGGCAGAACATAGCGCTGGAAGAGCACAGCATCGTCGAGCCAGAGACCATCCTGAACATATCCCTCGAACCAGTTCACTATTTGCTTAAGCCAGTGTTGATGGCGGACGAATAGCTCTGCACTCTTTGTAGCGTCGACCTGGCTCATAGAAATAAGACTCCACAATGCGCAGAATGCAATGTTGGGAGTCTCCCAGCCTGGGGATGGTCTATGGAATTGCATGGATCCGATAATGTTAACACCAGTTCTCAGCACCAAAGCTCGAGTGTGAGCCCGTGTCAAGCATGAGTATTGGCTTTCCGGTGTGTTGTAGTGCGGCATCTGATCGAGGATTTCGCGCATCGCTTGCTCTGTGATGATCTCGTCATGGTCAGATGGATTCATCCAAACGACACCTTCAGGGAGCTTGTGCGAGGCACGTGTATCTTTGATAGATGGACCGTGAGGAGACTCAATGACGGCGTGAATCTTTCCTGGAAAATTACAGGGCCAGGCCTTGATACCAAGGCGCATAGCCACACAGCAGAAGATGACGACTGACTGCATAGGAATAGAAGACTTGTCGGTAGGATGTATCAGAACATGGGTGAGGAATCGGTATCGCATCAGGCTGAAGGTTTCGGGCGAGCAACCCACAAGATGGTGTTCTCTCAGGTACTTGGAGATTGCGACTGCTTTGTCGGTATGGTTCTTGTTACGCCATTCTGGGTCCGAGGACTCGATAGCATGAGCAATGTCGTCCAACTCTTTCTTCAGAATGGACAGCTCAAAGTCGCTACTGCTGCCTTGGATGAACAGATCGAAGGCACCCAAAGCTTCTTCGAGTGGTGGGTAGTCCTGCCACTGCATCCTGTCCCAGATCTGCACGGCCTTGAAGCGATGCAGCAGCTCAAGAACAACACCACTCCAGTATCTGCGGGCGAGAACATCTTCGGCGTCGTCAGGCGTTCCAAGCTGCCTTACCAACATGTCCTTGGCATCGTAGGAGTAGTGTTCGACAATCTCGTGCATGCGCGACATGCGGTTCTGCTGGGTGCTCAGAAGGTCGTTGAAGATGGCGAGGACCTCCTTGTCTCGGGTGACCTTGTCGGCGTATGCGCGCTTCCACTCAGTTTGCGAATGAGGATTGTAGTCCGGGACAGGTCTGCCATCTTGTTCTTCCCAGTAGTTCCAGTCTTCACGGCACCAGTGTCGCCATAGTGAGGCGGTAGTCGAGATCTTGTACAGGCGTTTCGAGCTTTGTCCGAAGTGGGTGGCCGAGGATGCGTTCAGGTGGACAAAGATGTTGTGGAGGAGTTCGTCCGGCAGATCAAGTAACGATGTGGTAGCCATGTTGAAGGGCCGAATGTGATGGCTCGGGGAGGATTGATGGCGATAGCATCGAGGACACGAACGAGTGCCTCTGGTTGTTCGACGGCAACTCGCCTTCTTGCTCAGTCGTGACGCGATAAACTTACCGTTAGCCTTTCTGCCAGAACCAAGACCGATGACGATAATTGCGGAGCGGTACATCCTCGGATTGCTGTGCAGCTCGATGGCAACACATTTGCAACCTGCTCGCACCCTCGCAAAGCATTCTCAACCGTTATCACATCGAATCAGTACATCGCTCGAGCACCCGCTTAGCCGCACCATCTCGCAAAACTACGGCAGGGGCACGATATCCGCAACTTCCCTCTCAGCACAAGCAAGATCTGAACGTGGAAACACTTCCAGGTCAGACACGTACGGCCACAGTCAGCTGAAAACTGGGCATCCCGTCCGCTCTGCCATACATAAGCAGTTGAACGGCAGATTAGTACTACGGTCGGTGACGACGTG
>SWBF01000124.1:0-21320 GCA_023848595.1 Aureobasidium sp. EXF-10727 | reverse complement strand
ACGTGGTCACCCACCGTAGTACTAATCTGCCGTTCAACTGCTTATGTATGGCAGAGCGGACGGGATGCCCAGTTTTCAGCTGACTGTGGCCGTATGTGCAAGAAAGTTGAATCTCAACCAATATGGCATCTCTAAGATTACAAACCGTCTAGTCTGATCCACTGGAGACCATCGCGAAAATATGAATTATGTTTTCCTATTGAATGGAGGCAGGTTTCGTCTTTATCGACTCCAAACCGACAATACCGGGTAGGTCTCAGGAAACAACACATTAGAAGGACATCACGACAGCGATGGTGCAATCAACTTCGTTCGAGGATTATTCATTGTAGCATATCAGGGTAGTGTCTCGAGCAATGTCTTAGCATCTCTGGGTTTCTGCCAGATGTCTTACAGACCCTGTCTTCATCAGTGTCTCTAGTATTCTTGGAAATTGGTTATGCATTGCAGATATCGAACTGTCTAGCAGATGAACGACATGGCAGATATATAATGCTTGCAAGTTGCTGCAAGTGACCCACCATATCACCACAACAAGTAAAACTACATCTTTATCCACCCAAGAAGCATCATGAGCGCTACAATCTCGGCATCTCACATGGATGCAGCAACATCAAATGTGGACATGCTTTCCTCGCCCCCAATGCCTACTCTGAACAACGACAACGACCCAACTCTTGCCTCACAGTGCAAAGCCTTCCAATCACGCATAGAATCAGTAAGACAACTTACCTCCCTCATCCCATCTAACAACCCACTGACTCCTTACTCTCCACAGTACACGCACGAACTCAATCGTCTGGAAGCCATCAACCAAGACATCCATCAAGACCGCCTCGAGCGCCAGCAAGACCATCATCGTGATCGTCTCATCGACAGCGCGTCTCCGGAGCCAAGAGCTGTGATTTCACAGGAGACGCAAAACAAACTCGCTGCAAGGTTGAGAGAAAGGACTAGACAGCTGGCCCACGAACTTGAGGTGGTGAAAGAGGGCATGGACGAGATGAGACTCGAGATGGAGAGTGTTTGGAAGAAGATGAATGCTCGTGATGAGTGATGCGCTTGCAGCCTTGACGCAGAGGAAGAGAAATGGAGACTGCGAGATCAGAGGGACAAGAGGAAAGGGAAAAGAAGTCTTTCATGGACTTGATGACGGAGAACAAGATAGATGATCCAAGGAAGCTGGAGAAGCAGTGATAGAAGACAGACAGAAGATATGGCCAGGCATATCGTGGTGATATTCTTGAGGTTGATCGATGAATATGGAGAAGTCGAGCTTGGTGTATTGCTGTGGGAACGAGTTGCCTGCTGTTTGGGCCTGCAGGACGTGAAGATAACCGCTGTGGACGGCGATAGTTGTCGATTCGCAAAAGACCATGCGTACAGGTACGACACGACTAAACTAGAGTTGCAAGCCATCAGTAGCAGGAGTCACTGAGAGTCAAGAAGTGGCCGGGGGATGTAAATCATAAACGGAGCGGGACCAATTTTCTCATTTTCATTTCGAGAAGATAGTCTTTCTTTTTTTCCTTCATCCACCCCAGCAACGTGCAGCGTGCGGGCCACTGCCGTCATGAACTTGTTGCAGTGTCTCCTTCGCTTGCAGGGTATTCGGAAAAAAAGGAACATGGTTTGCCCATTGCACATAGCATTGCGTGCCCGTAAAAAAGTAAGAACTAACTCCTCATTTTGACTTTACAACCAGCGATCACCCAGGTTGGCAAGTTTAGTGACCAGCGCGACGGGACTCGGCGATGTAGTTGGTCATCTCGTCGACCTTTCTCTTTGCGCGGCCGAAGGTACCAAGCTGTGTCTGGTGTTAGCAAAGGTGTTCCAGGCTAAGTTGAGGTTGGTCATGGCGTACTCTTCTCTTTGCGAGCTTGCGGGCACGCTTGTCCTTGGAGTTGCGGAGAAGTTCAACAACGCGGCGCTCGTAGGGAGCGAGACTTGAGGGAATGTTAGTCTGAGTTCATTGATGTCGGATGGGCCAAGGTCGAAGAATTTTCGAGCTCGGGGGAGGAAAGGAACGTACCCGGCAACCTCCTTGACGACGTCACGGACGAAAGCGGTGCGCTTGCTGAGGTGACCCTTGGTGCGCGAAACGCGGGCGGCGGGCTGGCGGGGGGTGACCTTCTGTAGAGAGGAGAGACACGTCAGTCTATTGGTCTTGTGCAAGTTGCTTGATCGAATATCGGAGTGGGGTGTGCGTAGGTCGTTGATGCGAATGCGGTGGTGGTTGCGTGCTCGAGTCGTTATCTTCCAATTCTTCGTAGCTCGTGTCGGATGTGTCGTGCTTATCGGTGCAGAAAATTCATCGTCCTCCTCTTTCTCGCAATTCGCATCATCGACGGCGGCGGCGGGTGAAGTGGCTCCTGTGGACGACGGGCATGGGGGTCAACGTACGTGGCCGGCGTTCAAGCCGCGAGCGAGGCCGCTCTTCTGCTTGACTTCCTTGGGCATGTTTGCTGTGGTGTTAGTCGACGACGTCCGCTACCAGGAAAGAGAGGGTCAGAGATCGAGAACCAGGCAGGAGCGAATTTGCTTGCCGGGAAAACTCCGCGTGCGATTTGTGTGTGCGCGGCGTCGCCAAGCCTTTCGCTTTTCCAGCTGAGCCTCGGTCCCCTGAATATCTGAGCACGTAAAGAAGCTCCCAGCATGGCCTGAGTTGCGACTGCCTCTTTGGCCTCTGGAGTCTCAAACTGCTGCCGCTGGTTGTCACGGCCGCTAACCCTGCGCTTTCCCTGCCTGCCTTGAATGTGTGCTTCAAGTTTTGGTCACAAGGTACTAGGAAGGCTTGGTTGTCTGCATGTCTATCCCAATCCACTGCTTCTTCAAGCAATATATCTGAATACAACGACAACCCAATCAATCTCAGTCTCGTTTGGCTCCTTCTTCGTTCCTTGCCCTGTCAGCCACAACCGTCCTACATTCAGCCTTCCGACGGAGTGGCCAACCGACTGCATGTGTCCTGCGTCCTTCTTCATATCACTTTCATCCATGTCCCCGCGTACCATGCCAACAGAGCGGACTAGGCGTCTCAACTCTGGCTGATGACAATTGCATCGCAATTTCCCCTGCGCCCCATGCGGACGGCGTTGATCTCGAGCCGTGCTCCGAGAGATGCCGCCAACGCGCCTATGACGTTTTTGCTGCTCCAGTGTGGCTTTGGAACCTCTGACGCTGCCTTTGCCTTTTTTCAACATGATTAAAACCAAGGCCGTCCCATCCAACCTGGATCGTGCCCTTCTCATCTCTGCCACTGACCATTGACGACGACTCTGTCCCTGCCACGACAGTCCTTTCACCTCCCGCTTCCTATAATATCTTCTGCCGTGGCCATTCTCCTGTGCAATAATCTCATCGCGCAACGGTCCCAGCCACGAACGACCATTTCTACATCAAACTTCACGCGACACCTCTAAGCCCTCCACAACTCTACACCTACTTCGACCCCATCGAAAAAAGATAAAATCTCGTAAACATGTTCGGCGTCTTCTCATATTGGATTCTGCCGCTCTTCGCAGCATGTGTCTGGCTAGGTATGCTGAATGCCGCATCTGTTATTTGCGACCTCCAGACTGACTCGTGTGACAACAGCAACACTCCTCGGTATGCTGGGCACCTGGCTCGCAAAGGGCTCCCCCCACTACGTCAGCATGGAACAAGGACAAACGATTGCGTACATCTCGGACATTGGCGCAACAGGTCTACAACCTCTCTTCATCGCCGGTTCTGCCGTCAGCGTCGTCGTCTTTGATGTATGCTTCGTCTCAGAACGCTGGTTGCGCCACAAGGGTCGCCTTGCCCACAACACATCGACTGTCCAGAAGGTCTTGTCGGGCTTTGCTTGTGCCTTTGCCATCATTGGTGCCATCGGTCTCATCCTCTTGACCATTCTGGATACCGTTTCTCACCCCACCGCTCACGACGTCTGTCTTGTAATCTTCATGTATGTTTTCATGTCCCAGTCTCTCCACGATCGTTGCTGACAGACTCCACAGCGTTGGCTACATTATTTCAGCCATCTTCGCTTGCGCCGAATACCAACGTCTGGGCATTCACTTCCGCCAGTACCGCATCCTGCGTGCCTCATTCTGGATCAAGTTGACCTTCATCTTTGTTGAGATCGGTCTCGCTATCGGTAAGCACATCCAAGCTCCTGTTGTACAATGCATCCGCTGACTCCATCCAGCGTTCGCTGCCCTTGGTCGTCACGCAAGCCAGCGCAACACTGCTGCCATCCTTGAATGGGTCATCTCACTCATCTACATCATCTACCAAGGTCATTACGCCATGGACTTCTTCCCTGCTATTCACAGCAAGAACCACCGCTTCCCTAGCGTCGAGGAGATGATTGAGAATGGCGGCAACGGCCCCTCTTACTCTGGCGGTCCCACTTTCTCTGAGAGTGCCTCGTATGCAAGCGAGAACCCCATGCGCGCCAACGGCCAGACCGTCGAGCCCAGCAGAAACTTCTAAGCTGTCTGGCAACATGCTTCGATACGCACCACTAGTACTAATAAACTAACTTTCTTCATGTATTATTATTGATGAGACGACGACAACGATTGGCGTTTTACTTAATGTCAGAGGCAATACCAGGAACACGAATTGGCGGATGGGCAGAATACAAACCAGAGGTCATGGGGTTTTTATGTTTACTGCCGCTCTTTTGGATGTTTCTGTTCGCGACATCTTATCCAGCGAGTCTTTTTCTTCTCTGGTTTTTCGCTTTTTGGTGCATTGCGGCTCTGTTTATGCTCTGTACTTTTATAGCAACAAGAGTGAGTGGGTTCATGTACATGGCTTTTTATAGATGATTTCAGACAAACTTTACACTACTTTCCTTCCTTGCAATGTCAAATATGATCGTAAGTGACGACTTGGACAAGATGCAGCAAGGACTACCATTTGTAGTGTAGCCACTGCTTTTCTGGCTGCTGTTGTTCATGATGTTGCTTACACAACACCAGGGACCATACCAACAATCATTGCAAAATCGTTTTCTAGAACTCAAGATAAATTGGTTATTCGTCTCATCATTATAAGAATCAAAAGAGCTCATTGAAACTCTTCTGTGTGTAAAACATGGAAATCCTCCTTTTTTTTGTCCCGGCATGTACATTCCCTTTCTAATATTCCAAGAGCTATGAGAGAGTCGATTGAGTTGGAACGCGACTCTGTGTGTTCTTCCGATATGCAGAAGTCAATGCTTCCTCTAGTGGTGGAAGAGACGGATGTGCTGCTCGACAAAGGTAATGTTCAGCTTCTCGGCAGTGGTGAAGACGGCCTGGTCGTTCTGGCTGCCGGTGGGGGCGGCAATGTACTTGACACCAGAGCGAGCGGCACGGAAGACATTGTCGATGAAGGGGAAGAAGGCGTCGGAGCTGACGGCGACCTCGGACAGCTTGCTCAACCATGCTTGGCGCTCCTCGGCAGAGAAGGGGGTGGGCACCTCCTCGAACATCTTCTCGTACTCGTGCTTCTCCTCGTCCGAGGCGGGCAGGACGCCACTGCAGAGCATGTCAATGGCGTTGCTCTTGTCGGGGCGCTTGGTGCCCTTCTTCCACTTGATGTTGAGGGCACGCTCGTGGAAGCGCATGAACCAGTTGTCGGCCTTGTCGCCGGCAAGACGTGTGCAGTGGATGCGGCTCTGCTGACCAGCACCGAGACCAATGACCTGGCCGTTGAGAGCGTAGCAGACAGAGTTGGACTGGGTGTACTTCAAGGCGATGGTGGCGACAGTCAAGTCGCGGAGGGCAGACTCGGGGAGGGCGGCAGAGTCCTTGGGGGTGATGACGGTGCCGAAGCTGTCGGAAGGAGTGATGTGAGCGTCGTTGCGGCCTTGGGTCAGGTTGATGCCGTAGACGGTACGGTACTCCTGAGCGGCGGGCTCGAACTCGGGGTCCATCTGAAGAACGAGGTAGCGGCCACCCTTCTTCTTGCTGAGGATCTCGAGAGCCTCCTTGGTGTAGGAAGGAGCAATGACACCGTCAGAGACCTCGCGGGAGATGATCTTGGCGGTGGGGACATCGACCTCGTGCGACAGAGCGATCATGTCACCGAACGAGGACATGCGGTCGGCACCACGGGCTCTTGCGTAGGCCTGGGCAAGGCCGGAGCTCTCAATGCCCTCAATATCGTCGACCATGTAGACCTTGCGCTCGACCTCGTTGAGGGGAACACCAATGGCGGCACCAGCGGGTGAGACGTGCTTGAAGCTGGCAGCAGCGGGGAACTTGAGAGCAGCGCTGAGCTCCTTGACCAGAGGCCATGCGTTCAGAGCGTCGAGCAAATTGACGTAGCCGGGAGCACCACACAGGACCTTGAAGGGCAGCTTCTGGTCCTTCATGAAGGCAGCAGCCGACTTCTGGTGGGGGTTGGTGCCGTAACGCAGCGAGACGTGCTGGTTGCCGTTGCCGGCGTACTTCTTGCGGAAGAACTCGGAGATGGCAGTGTCGTAGTCGGCCGTGTGCTCGAAGGCCTTGAGGGCGAACATCTGACGGGTGGCGTCTGCGACATCGCCCTTCTCGAGCTCGGAGAGGAAGTCGTGGTAGTCGTTGGGGTCTGAGAGGATGGTCACACGCGAGTGGTTCTTTGCGGCGGCACGGATCAGAGTAACACCGCCAATGTCAATCTCCTCGACGGCCTCGGGGATGGTGACGTTGATCTTGGCGACAGTGTCCTTGAAGGGGTACAGGTTGCAGATGACATAGTCGACCTTGTTGATGTTCTGCTCGGCCAGGTCCTTCTCGTCAGAAGCGAGGTCACGGGCAAGGATACCGGCGTGGACCGAGGGGTGGAGGGTCTTGACGCGGCCACCAAGCATCTCGGGAGCCTTTGTGATGGCCGAAACATCTCTGCGCCGCCGTCAGCTCTGGCCAGACAGTTGGCGGTGGACGAGACTCACTCGACGGGGAAGTTGGCCTCACGGATCATCTTGGCGGTGCCGCCAGATGCGAGCAGGCGGACATTGTTCTTGACGAGGCCCTTGGCCAGGTCGAGCAGGCCGGTCTTGTCGTAGACAGACAAGATGGCTGAGGATTGCGTGAGCGCGTGCCTCGAGGCCGGAGGGGTGGGCTATCGAGCCTGCTTCTTACCAATCTTTTGCGAGCTGTTGGCGGCCATTGTGAAGATGCGGATACCAGAATCTGTCGGTGAACAGGACTGGGTGAAGAAGGTGAGTCGAGGGTGTGCGATGGGATTTTTCTTGAGTCCATCGCACTGCCCGCAATCGGCGGGGCAGCTCGCATCTCGCAGCACCTTCCGTCATTGTCATTGGCTAGCGTCGCCTCGCTGCCCGGGGGATCCTCCTCCGTTTGTCTTGACTTTTGGTCACTTCGCCGCCAGATACTACCCTTTCTGACTCGGCCTTCCTCAACCAATTGACCCTCACTCAAGCTTGTCTTGTCAGTGAATCATTCTTGTCCGTGACAGACAGGCATGGGGAAGCTTCTGCCATGTCGGGAATAAGAGCTCTGTCTGCTGCCCGCATCTTGCCCCTCATACCCATCAACATTTTTGAGAATCAGGATAGTGGCCATCCATTCTGTGTATCACCTCGACACTGTTCTGGAGTTGACTCTCTACCCTGAGAATGAATATCAGATCTTGTAGTTTCGTCGCTCTTTGAGAGTTTTCTTGGTTGATGCTCTCTCTCGCGTGGAGAAGTCTCGCTCTAGCTGACCGGAGCGTGGAATTGCAACAATTCTTGAACCCGACCAGCAACGTGCACATAACCTGGTTTCAGATACTACCAGATTGCTAGTAAGCCAAATGATACTTTCATGTCTTCAAAAGCTCATCAAAGCCTGTCCGAGTCGATGTACTCGGATTGTTCCTCTGTAAAAGTTTGCTTCCTGAGCAACCCTGGTGGAACCAAGGGCCGAAACCTCTTATCGTGTGACTGTGTTTCTCGCACGACTACGACATCCGCGTGGAGCATTGGTACTAGGTGAGTCTCAATATACTTCCTAGAAACCGTCTCTCTCAGATTGAGATCAAACTGGACACGATGCTGACATGGATGATGTAGCAGGACCAAGACGTCAAAGTGTCAGGGTCCCGACAAACGTGTCGAGGGTCGGAGCGGAGCGGTCCTCAGACCCTCCAACGGTCCTGGCGTTAATTTATCCAGTTGGAATCTGGCGGTCACCAGCCTCTTCTGCAATGACGAGGGGAAACGAGATGTTTGGTGTAATCATGTCAGGCACTGCTGCATGGATTGCGCTGGCGCGTCTAGAGTGACAAGGCCGCTTTGTTAGCCGCCGCAATTCTGCCCAACTCCAGGCTTGTCTCACACAAGGTGGAGAGAGCTCATCAGGGTAGCTGCTGCTTGAATCCCACACTGCATCGCTCCTGCCTTTTGGCCCCCCTTATCCAGGATGCCTTCCTCCCGCGAAGAAGAGCCTCGCCGGCGCAAGAAATCCTACGACCGCGACTCGCCCAAACCGTCTTCTAGGGACAAGGATACCAAGGACCGACATCGATCATCGGCCAAAAAGACGACCACCCGCCGACGCAGCGACGCAAGCAGGGAGTACAGCCCATCACGACCGGATCGATCCACGCTGTCCGAACGCTCGTCCAAAAAGGTCACCATGTCGATACCGGAGATGGAGCGTCGCTCGTCAATCGGCGACAAGCGGCCGCAGTCGTATCCCAACTTCTCAAAAGCACACAGCAGGGAGGCCGTCGCCGCAGGCTCGGAGAGCACTACTGATGTCCACGACCAACGACCTCGCACTCCAGCAGACATGGCCGACAGCCCCTCACGTGTCCCACCGAGCCCTCCCCTGACCGCCGACGACGTCGATCTTCGACGAGCAAAGAGCGGAAACAACATGAGGAGTCACGCGGACAGAGTCAAGTCCGAGGCCAATTTGAATTCTAGAAGAAGCATGGACAATGGCCTGCGGGTGAACATGACAGGTTCTGCAGCGAGCAGTCGCCGTCCGTCTCCATCAAGTGTCTCTGACGCTTCTGCTCCAAGCACCGGTTCGACCAAGTACAACAAGGCTCCCTCTCAGCCTAACTCGACCATCAGCCAGACCACTATCGATTCACAGGCCACTTCGGTTGCCCCTGAACGAAAACTCCCCTCGAGGCCTCCTCCCGTTTCTGTTGCACAGCACTATTCTCCCCAGTCACGATCCGACTCGTCACCACGTACTCCCACTCCGCAAGACCCAGCCTTTCCTCCGCATGTTCAGAGACCAAAATCCACCCCTGGTATTGATGTCTTTCCCGTTGGTTTCTCTCCTCGATCCGCCCATCCAGACTCGGTCGCTATGCCTCCTCCACCACCGCCTCCACCAATGGTCTTTGCCCAAGACACCCCTCGTGTCGACTATCTGCTGCAGAATGGTGGATTGCCGTACTTGATTTCGAAATCCATCGTTCCACCTGCTAACGATCAACCCGTTCAATCTTATGCCCAATATCAATCTCCCCGCATACCTTCCGCGGTCGATGTCCAACACATCTTTGCGCCTGTGAGTGGTCGCCTCGAAGATATTGGAAAAGTTTTGTCAAAAAGTGGGTCGTTGGCTGTCGCTACAGGATATCGCTCAGTCGCTAGGAGACTGCTGGATCGTCTCGAAGCCGTCTTTGCTCGGAGTATCTCACATGAGCGATGCAAATGCGTCTTGTGTCTAAAGTCTGCCCAGACAACTCTTTCTGATGAGGAGGACACGGGAATAAGCTGGGGTGAGATCCTCGAATATGTCGCTGGCCGTAGAGAGCTTCCACAGTGGCCTCCGTTTTCTCTATCCTCCGAGGGACCAGGCTTCAATCTCTCTGGGGTCGAACCCATGCAAAAACTCGACCCCGATGTGCCGGACGAATATCGCGCTCACTACATCAAGCAGAATGCGAAAACCAAGCGATCGGTCCAAGATTGGCTCGTACGTCAGCCAGATGCTCCATCTAGCCCTCCACAAGAAGTCGACGACGAGACCCTGACTTTTGCCATACTCACCCACATCGAGCCTGAACGAAGACCGTTATTTACAGCTCTAATGAAGGGTCTCTCGACAGTGCCCTCTTCAAGAGCGCCGACACCTGCTAATGAACCCAAGAACGAGGTCCTGGCCAAGACGGCCGCTGCTCTACAGCGCTTGTATCGTCTTCCACACTTGCCAAGAGACCCAGAGTGCACTATCTACTTGCTCAATAATCTACATTTGCATAGTATGCTTGCCACACTTGCTGCAGTGAGCGCTGGTGAATGGGACATTCTGGTGTCCGGTCGATTTGATGGCTTCTTGTGGAGCGGAGCTGAGGCTGTACCGCCTTCTGCTGTCTTTGGATCGAACATGACGCCCATGTCTAGAACGACGACCCCTTTCAGCGGAGGCGTGCCATCTCGTAACACGACTCCCTTTTCACCCTTGCGCAACGTCATGTCTCCGGACCACACGGCGAATATGTTTCCTTCTCGCGGTACGACGCCAGCTCCTGGGATGCCTGGCGGCGCGCCAGCCCCTGTGCAGATGGATGAAGAGACTGAGATTGCCGTTCTGGCTCAAATGGAGCGCGAGATCTACCGTGGTATGGAAGCACTGGAAGACCAGTTCGAGGTCCTGCACAGACAAGCTGAAGCTGTTAGGCAGAGGTTACGTGAACGCAGTGCTGGGCTCGCAATGGCGGCCAAAGCACGCAGAGGGTCGATGGCGTCTGATATTGGTGTGAGGATTGGCACGCCTGGTGGACCATGGGATGATGAGCAGCAGTCCATATTCGATGACGGAAGGTCGGAACTAGCACCTGACGATTCTGCCAGCAACATTGATTTTGGAAGGAAGAGAAGGTCAAAGCGACACGATCGCAGAACACCTGCTGTTCCGGAGGAGGACGAGGACGTTGAGCGTGACTCTGGAAGGAGAAGAAGATGAGAGTGTATCAGACAGGGAGCCGTGCGCATGGCAACGGCACCGAGCAGATTACCGATCGACACGACTACGACCATGATTCAACAAGATGAACCACCCACGAGACGAATTATCAGACGACATAGATATACCCACGCAATGACGAAACGTTGCTTTGTTGGTCCGCGAGAGCGAGGAATAAGCAACAGCATACCAGATACTACTGCTGCATTTTACAGCTTTTGGAATGGCATGATCACCTACTTCATATTATTTTCTCTATGCATGGTGGAAGCTGGAGCGCAGGAGGGTCTCAGTATTTTCCGGTCAAAGAAACATATATCTGTCCAGCATGAATAGTGTACTTGTCACTCATCGGTCATTGTTTGGGACATTGATTCCAGCAACTCTGAGTCTGTTGGTATACGGTGCTACATGAAGGAGCTTTCACATGCTTGACTTCGAAATCTAAACTCCGTCGCAAACCCCGAACCCTTGATCTTTTTTCCTCTCTCCGCATCTCGTCCAAACGCGCATCATCACCAAACTCCATCCACAACCTTTCTCTCACAAAAGCCCACCTCTCTATCGCATCTCTACCCAACCCCTCACCAAAAAAACCCAACACTCTTATCCACGGCGATTCGAACGAACCCACATATCCGCACACAAACGAACAATGAAGCTCCTAACCCTCAACTTCCTCACCTGCGCCCGCAAGGCCTGCAAACAAGAAGCCGCGGCCTTCCCCCTACACCCCCGGGACGCCGAACTCGAACGCGTGGAAATGGACTTGAACCCCGAGTTTTTGGTCAATGTGTTGCCGCGTCTGGAGTGGAAGGCGATCAAGAGTTTGAGTGAAGAGGTTAGTGTTTCTCCCTTTCTTCCCTCACCTCTGACCTCTGACCTCCCACCTATCCCTTACACCTCCGTTCTTGTATCGCACTTTGCAGAAATAGACACTGACAAGGTTATGCAAAAAATAGCTCGGTCTCCCCACCCTCCCCGACTCGGCGCCAGAACAAAAAGACTTGATCGACGAAAGTACACAGCAACCCACACAAACACTGCAAGATTTGCATGCATTGCTCGTAGAAACGAGCGTCAGTAATGGAAAGTTGGTTTGCGGGCACTGTGGACACGAGTATGCTGTCAAGGAAGGGATTGCGAATTTCTTGCTGCCGAGTCATTTGGTGTAAAGATGAGAAGAAAAAAGGGAAAGGAAAGGATATTTGGGGAGAGCGGGAAAGAGGGCGAAAAAGGGCAGAAGAAGAGGAGGTGGTCGTGTATACAAGAGAAGTTTCGAGGAAAGGGAATGAAGAGATGGGGATGTCGATGGAGATGGATTGGAGGATTTGCTGTGACATACGGCTGCGTATGGAAGCTAGAGATCTCTCGCAGAAGAGATTGTCAACAGGGGGAAGATTATGGCAAAAGGTGCGACACACACACGGCTGCTGAAACGAGGGACATCGAGGCTTTCCACAACCTACACATACAAGAGGAAGTGCAGAAGAAGATCCGAAACGGCGTCTTGGACGACTATGGGAATTATAAAAACAAGCCTACTATCCCATGGCTTGAAATCACGCCGTCCACCTGGGCAATTGCCCTCAAGAATCCTTACGCCATCGCTCGAGAAAATGAAACAAGAGTAAAACACATTCGTCAAAAAAGACGACCCCGCCACTAACAGAAAACACCGCTCCTCACTTGATATGAACATCGATGCAATCCATGTCCGAGATGTCGGTATCCTTGACCAGTCCTTCTGGCGGTTCGAGTCTTTCGCCGTCAAATTCGAGATGCACAATCCGCTCAGCATCGAGCTTGAAACTCCGTCGTGCTGCATTGATCATCTTGACAAAGGTTGTGCTCTGCGAACGTATAGTCAGCAAGCATTCACGAGCATGTGAGGAGATAAAGGAGAAGAACTTACAGGCCGCACTTTGATTTTGATGTCCGAGTGACCCTTTGCTTTCAGTGTGACCTTGATCAAATGTTCTTCGACAGCAGCTTCGCCCTCGACTGCAGGTGTGCCCTCGGTGCTGACACCTCTTCCGCCCGCAGCCGCAGCGTGACTCAGGTACTTGTTCTGTTTCGGTGCATCCCTCGCGACTTTGTCGTCCTTGAGCTGTTGCCATGCTTCATCCGTCACGACTTCGATGTGAATCTTCTCGGCATGCTCGTCGTCGGTGTTGGCGAAAGGTCCATCGGTCATGATACGACCGTAAGAGTCCACCTTGATTCCCAGACTGCGGACGGTAGTCACATCGTACACCTTCCGTAACTTGAATGTAAAGAAGATTCGACTGGAAATTGACGGGTCTAGCGATTGTTTGCTGAGCCAAGCTTCTCGCACAGCTTGTAGGTTCTGCGATAGCTTCCGGGAGACAATCAAAGGTCCGGTGCCTGGCAATGGTGATGTGATGAGGAGCTTGACAGTCGGGTCGTGAGCGCCAGTCTCGGCCCGCTCTCGCTCTTCTCGTCGTCGTTTCTCGCGGGCCTGACGGGCAAACTCGCGCATCTCCGGGTCGGAATAGTAAACAGCGTCCAGGTCAGCGTCTGGATCGGCTTCTGCAGCAGGTGTCGGTTCGAGACTCGTGGCATTCGAAGGAGTGATATCGTGCGAGGCATTGTTATAGCTGGCGGGCTCATCATCGTCCGAGTCGTCCAGCAACTCTATGACTGTCTCTTGGCGCGGGCGTGGTTTTTGTGGTGTAGGAGCTATCGCAAAGCTTTCTGAACCTGCAGATGCTTGTGCTGATGTCTTTCTTTCTGAGTCCGTGGGTTTGGGCTTGGTAGGAAGCTCAATGCCATTCTCGTCGCTTATGCGCCGGCGCTTGTCCGCTCGCGATTCTTCCTCCTTCGCTTCACTGGTCTGACTCCGCCTCAAGGCATCCTTGTCGCTCTTCTTGCGTTGACGTTGACGTTGACGGTCCTCGACGAGCTCGCTGAATGTGTGTGAATGGCTGAAAATGTCGGTTGGCGCGTCGGGTTTGGCCGTCGGATCTGGTGATGCTGATACGGGCGCTGGTGCGGCGGCGGCCCACGTTGGGCGTTTGAATAGCGATCGCTTCGGCTTCCCGTCCGCCATTCGTTCAGGCCGAGTCTTTGTTGTGGTTGGTGTAAGAATCCAATGGTATGCGCCACCACAATCGCATAGACTCGAGCGTTGACCAAAAAGTGACGGCAGCGAGTTGTCGCTTGACTGCGGGGTTGTGACTGCCTTTTTGAGCTTGACATGTCGAGAGCCTCAACCTCACACTGCTTCATTCTCTCGCGGCTGCTGCCTTCTTGCATTCGGTCAAGTCGTCTTCGTTACTTCGTTCTGGTCATGCCTAAGTGCTATATATTTGCTCTATACTTATGCACCTCCCTTTTCTCCACCTCTAGCTTCCTGCTCCATCCTGCTGATGAACTTTGACCGGAGTCGAATCAGATGGCCGTACTTATAAAACACAAACGGAATAGGAATAATCAGAACCTCCAGCAGTCCCAACAGCGTTCCTTGCCAGTGTGGACCAAGAGCATTCCATATCGCCGGTCCAGCCAACGGAAGCGTACCACCCGCAATGGTGCGGGTCAACACATTACCAGCCATGGCCGACGCTGCGTACATGCCATAACTACGTCCAATGTAATTGGATCCATAGATGAACGTCGCTGTCGTACCAGCTCCGAACGGAATCCCCGAAAGGATTGGCCATATGTAGTGTACGTCCGGTGTGCATGTCCAAGCAAACATCAGCCCCCCAATTGGCACCAGGATCGCCCCGATACACACGACGAACACTGGCGATTCTGGTGTTGGCTTACCGTTCGTGTCTAGCTTTCTTCGCTGGATCATCTTTCTGAGGAGCGGTTCGCACACGATTACCAACACATTGCCGACACCAATACCAAGATACGAGAGTCCAGTGTGGCCAGTCGACCATCCGCGAAGTCCTACAAATACTCTCGGGTAGATGACAAACGTCAAGTCTGTTTACGTGTCAGCGCGTCTCGAGCCTGTCAATACAGGGCTACACTCACAGTTCATCGAGTAGACGATCAGAATATAGAGATCCCAGAACCAGAGAATCGGCTCTGTAGCGGTAAGATAGATCGGCCTCCAGAGTGATGCTCCGAGCAAGGGCCAGAATGCTCGCTTCTCATCATGCTGACTCCACCATTGGCTGTCACCGCTTTCCTTTCTCTTCTTTTCCGCACGACGCCGGAGCAAAGCAGGGCCGTACGTCTCCGGCACCGTTGCCATCAACAGGAACGATACTCCAGCAAGTATGAGTGTTATCCAGTGGATCCATCGCCAACCTAGACTGTCGAACACGAAACCACCAATAAGAGGACCGAGTACGGGCCCGTTCATAATTCCTAGACACCAAGAACTGAAGGTAAAAGCTCGGTGCTTGTCTGTCGAGACATCGTTGATTGTGCCTGGCGAGTTCGATACGACCGAACAACCAACCATCGCAGCGAAGAAGCGACAAACAAGGATGGTCGAGATGTCTCTTGCAATGGCGCAGGGGAAGATGAAGAACATGAATGCGAACAGCGTCGAGATGTAGACTGGCCGGCGGCCAAACATTTCCTGAGAAAGAGTCAGAGATGCTCAAGTATCGCAACACTATGTCGACTTACACTCAGCGGAGCCCAGATCATGCTCCCGAAGGCCATACCGAACAGGTATGTCGACAAGCCTAGAAGAGAGACTAGTGAGTTGGAAACTCCGAGCTCTACAGTCATACTGTGTGCGCCAGAAATGCCAGATGTATATGCCGAAGAGTACAAAACACTACAAACATTGCGTCAGCGCCAGCCACCGTCATCGCCATCGAGAGACTCACACTGTACAACTCGCAATCGTGCAAGCGAAGATAGTATGCGCCTTTCTCCACACCGACCAATTCTTGGGATTTTCGACATCGTTATCGTCCCATCTGATCTCATACCTTGGATCAGAGTGTGACTGCGGGGGTAGCGGTATGCTCCTGGAAGCAGTAGGCTCGAGATCTGCAAAGGCTATTGTGTGATCGTTCTGTTCGTCTATGCTTTCTTCATCGTGAATAGAACTGAGCGAAGTGCTCGAGGAGCTTGTCGAACTCCAGGTGGTCTCGTGTATTTCCTTGATCTCGGTCTCGTATGGTTCTGTCGCTGGTTGTGACTTCTCTGATGGCACCATCGTGTCGATGATTTGACAGGCTTCAGACCGCTCTCTGTCTCGCACCAGGAGCGTAGAAACTGTTGGATTATAGGCAGAAGAAGCCTGTCAGTGTAGCAATGGGTAAATCGACTCGAACAGTTTTCGAGATGGTTTTGCGGTAGTTCTAGATGGTACACTCATGCAATCCATTGCAGGGAAGATATCTCGATATCTCTTCATCGGAATGCTAGCCGTCCCCAGAGGTTGAGATAATTTGCAAACAACCCTTTCTTGATACCATACGATCCAAGGACGAATCACAGACGTCAAAACTCGACTTCTTCCCTGCCATCTATGCCCTCACGCGATTGCTTTCGCGATAACGAGAGCAAAGAGGACGGAAGCCGGCCCGGATTTTGGCTCTTACAGGGAAGTCTCGAGTGAGTTTTGTGCTTGGCATTTTCTGAACGGAGCAACACGGGCCGTGAAACAATCTTTTGCGACACCGGCCTGCTCCCGTACGAAGAGACACAAGGGACGGCACACCGGACCGCCTTGTCCCTCAACACCATCCAATAGGTATGGAGAGCAGTAGTGTGCAACAAACCCCGGAGAGCGGGCGGCCTCCCAAGCGCGTCTCTCAGGCTTGTGAAGCTTGTCGGTACGTCTTCCTATACAACGACTCAAAAGGCTTTTGCAGACGTGAAACTGATATTGTTGAGGACAGTCGCAAGAAGTCGAGATGTCCTGGAGAGAAGCCTGCATGTTCTCTTTGCACAAGGCTGAAACAGAATTGTGTTTATGCGGACGATGGATCTATGCCAGAGGTCAGATCTGCCGCCATCGAGCGACGAATGGTAAGTCTGCCATCGCAGGTTGAGCTGAAAATACTTGACCTATAATTTGTCTTGGCCAAACATTTAGTATCTTGTTATCGTGCTGACTGGACATAAAGAATGCTCGCTTCTCGGAATTGGAACATAAACTCGAATCTCTTCTCAAAGCCATGTTTGTAAATGACTGCACAGATCTATTAGGGCAGTGCTAATCTGAGAAGACCTGGTACACCACCTACAATACTCCCACGGACCCCGCTTGAGTCTCATGTAGAGAGCTCACGAGCATCATCCAGGGTGCCGTCATCGAGAAGAAGATCACTCGAGATGCCTGATGGCACCACTCCGTCAGGACTGCCGATACCTCATGAACCCGATCGCCTCGAGGTCGCAGTGCCCATCCTCTTGAGGAAATGGAACTGTCAACCCATTCCGTTGTTTCATCCAAATCTGGAAAAAGACTACCCGACAAGAGGGTCAGAGGTCCAATTTGCCATTCTTGCCATGGCAGGACGTCTCAATGCACGGGGTCAAGAAGTCGACAATTGGTGCGAGGCTAATGCTCATCGTGCAAGAGAACTAGCATTGGGCAGAGTGCTCACTGGAGACGTCAGACTGAGTACAATTCAGGCCTTTGTGTTGCTGTCTTTCTTAGACTTTACGAGTACGTGTGCATCATTTTGTACTTACGCCGTGGCTAACGACATCAGACGACAATGGGCAACGGTCGCATTTGTTCCTTGTCAACGCCATCTCTCTCGCTCAAACATCTGGTCTTCTCGATCCGCAAGTAGTCATCAACAATTCTGTTGAGCTTGAGGAGAGAAGACGTTGCTTCTGGAGCATAGCAATCCTGGAGAATATGTTTAATTTACAAACTCTGACGTTAGGCGCCAAAAGCATCACTTACCATGCTTCTTTCAAGCCAGTCAGTCCCAACGCCACTTCGAGAGGTGAACTGGTATCGCCATCCTCGCAGAACATTGTGGCCGACGGTCCAGTTCCGGGAATTATCATCAACACATTGCCCATGTTTGACATATTCAAAAAGGCCGCCAAGTATGTTACAGACACGAAGAGTGGTGCGCTTCCACATGCGCCATGGCAACAACAATCAGACTATGCTGCAATCCAGGCCGATATCCTGGAGTTGGAGTCAAACTTCTATCCAGAATATCGATTTGACAGGACAAAGATGACACAGCATTCCAAAGAGGCCATTGAGCAGAACTGGGCTTTCTGGAGCTGCTGGTTGGTCAATCAGTTCATGTATCACACGATTCATATGCTGCTTAACCATCCCTTTCTCATATCGCTGCGTATAGCTGCTGCTGGACGTTGCCCTCGAACCTTCAGTCAGTCGACCTCGGATCAAGTGGTGGTACATTCGAACTGGATCATTCGTCTTTTGGATCTTCTCGAGGAGAAGGAGGTCAATGTTTCGGACCCATTTCTGGCTTACTGCATCTCGGTAGCGATCACAGTGTTTATTCACTATCGCAATGCAGAGATACAGAGCTTACGACAGAATGCCGAGAAGGGATTGTTCAAAGGCCGACAAGAACTTGGGGAGCTTTCGTCGCTGCTCAAGAATGTGGAACGCATGGTACGTCAAAATTCTCTCTTGCAGCATTGATATTGCCGCAGCTGACAAGATACGTAGAGGAAAGCACTAGACAGGCTCGAAGCCATGGACGCATCACGCCGCTCAACGAGCCCTCAGCCCACAGCATCGGGCGGCAGCAAGCAAGACCTCCTCTGGGACGTTCTCATCTTCAACTCGCCGAGCAGATCCATCGCCACCGGACAAGGCCTCTTCAGCAAAGAGTTTGCCGCGCCTGCATACGAAGCAGTAACCAGAGATGCCACCGCAATGGTGCGACCCACGCCCTCCACAGTCCAGAACATCACTCCTGCAGACGGCTTCCAAAGTTCCGTGGGACCATCGTTTGCGAGACCTCCTGTACCCACTCCAGCCACCACTGCTTCCACGATTGCCGCAACACCAGGCCAACAACCCACTTTTATGCCTGGAGTCGCACAATTCCCAACACCGGCGGATCCCAACTATATGGCTTTTACCGATCAGAATCTCGCTGCCATTACCGAGTTTTTGGATCAGAATTCGGGGAGGATGTTTAACGAGTGGTGGGACTTTGGAGATTTGTAGATGGTTTCGAAGAAATATAGAGAAGATGTTGAGATTATGAAGGTTTTTTATATGTACGTTTTCTGAGTGTGGGTCGTTGGTATCTTTGTGACTCGTGCTTGTTGAATAGCCGTTAAAATGTTGTGAAAAAAATGACGAGGAAGATGAAAATGCATAGCTCCCACCAAAGAATTTGGGAGCTTCCAAAGGGAAGGGTTTCCAAAAGTTGCCTTTTTTTTTGGTTCAATGCGATGGAGGAAGAAAAGAAAGAATGCAAATAGAGAGACTGCCCCCGACTTAAGGCTGGCTGGGCCAGATCTGGTCAGCAATGCCTCTGACGAGCTGCAGCTTCTTGCGCATGTCCTCGTAGCCGAGCGAGTTGCCCTCTGCGTGAGAAGCAAAGCCGCACTGGGGCGAAACACCCACGCGCTCGAGCGCCTCCTCTCTGGACTGACCACTGCCCTCGGCAATGAAATCGGCGGCCTGGTACACACGCTGCACCATCTTTTCCTTGTCCTCAAGCTCGGGGAACTTGCTGGTGACGACACCGAGAATGACGTTCTTGGTCTTGGGCAGGTGCTTCAGGGGCTCGAAGCCGCCGGCGCGCGCAGTGTCGTACTCGAGGTAGTAGGTATCGACGTTGAGGTCCTTGAAGAGCTTGGCGGCAATGTTGTCGTAGGCGCCCTCGCTGAAGTGGCGGCTGCCCATGTAGTTGCCGCGGCAGAGGTGGATGCCCAAGTGCATGTCTGCGGGGCGCTCAAAGCACGCATTGTAGAACTTTACGTAGGCGTCGAACATTTCGTCGGCCGTCTTTGTGTTGCCCTTGTCGGCTTTCCAGCCCGTCAGCATGGCCTCGGAGCAAAAGTAGGCGAGGTTGGGGTCGTCGATTTGGATGTTGCGGATGCCGGCGTCGTGCAACAGCTTCAATTCGGTCTGGTATGCCTTGGCGACATCGGCAAAGTACTCTTCGTCGTTGGCGTAGACATCCTGGGGGTAGGCGCGGCCGGCACGGTAGCGGAAGTGGTACCATGAGGGCGAGATGACGGTGATCTTGATGTTCTTCCACTCGGCCTCGGGCACATTGGCCTTCATGACTTCGAGCTCGCGGGCGTTGCTGGTGTGGCCCGGGTGGCTGATCTTGCCCACGCACACGGTCACGGCGTTGGGGATCTCCTTGGCCTCGAGGAAGGACTTTACGTCGGGTGCGTAGTCGCGGAACATGGAGGCGTCGTAGCCCTTGAGGACACCGAGCTGGCGGTCCTCCATGCCGTGAAGCTCCTCGAAGAAGGTACCCCAGAACATGTGTCTTCAATTGTGTTTCCGAGTCAGATATTGTTCATGCTTGGTCTTGTTCGCTCTTGTCATGATCTCGCCGCGATATACTCTCAAAAGGTGCAGTTTATATAGCAGCTCGAGGAGATTCAAAGATCGAATTGAACAGGTGGGGAGAAAGTGACAGAATGCCATTCTCGCATAAAGCAATCTAGAAGCAAGAAAAAGAACACATACCTGGTGTACTCGCCACTCGAGACAGCGTGGAAACCACAGTCCTTCTGGAGCTTGACGACCTCGGTGACAGACTTGTCCTCAATAGGCTTCAACTCCTCAGCGTCAGCCTTGCCAGCGGCCACAGCGTAACGCTTCTGGACAAGCTCATCAGGACGAAGCAGCGAGCCAACGTGCTCGGCTCTGAAGGGAGGGCTTCTCTTGGCGGCAGACATTGTGAGATGTGTGTTTTTATGTTATGTTTCAACAAGACAAGGAAAGGTGAAGCGGGAAAATTGTTCGCTGTTCTGCCCCGCCGCAATATAACTGCGAGAGGCTCGAGACGTTTGGGCGAGCAAGGACCCCACCAAGCCCCACGACCGGCCTCGGGGGAGATTGACGTCGAGTCTTGGCCCTTCACCGCCTTCTGCTTTATGGCAGTATATCAGGCATTGTATGCAATGGTAAAACCACATCTATGTAGACAAGACACCCTCTCCGCCACCACGGGTATGACCTAGTCAAGCGTCGAATGCAACGAGCTTGGAGATGCAGAGACTTTGAACACATCGAAGAGATCGGGTAAGCGGAAAATCAATAGAAGAAAAATGTCATGGTCTAATACAATCAAAGCAGCTGTAAGACGAGCCTGTGTGTGCTCGTGGACATAAGAACAGGTTGGTTTCTGATTGGCTTTCTTGCACGAACGGATTATATTGACATCTGTCAACAACACATGTACATACGGCCACAGTCAGCTGAAAACTGGGCATCCCGTCCGCTCTGCCATACATAAGCAGTTGAACGGCAGATTAGTACTACGGTGGGTGACCACG
>SWBF01000123.1:0-21345 GCA_023848595.1 Aureobasidium sp. EXF-10727 | reverse complement strand
TCAGACATCCAAGGAAGATGTTGCGCTCAACGACCGTCTAAGATAGGTTCTAGGCGACGGCTAGCGTGAAAACTGCGAATGTGGTATGGGTTTCATCATGAAAAACAGGGTTGTGTTGTGCTGGACGGGCAAGTAAAGAGAGCGGAGCGACTGACCATAGTTGCCGATGGGTGTCGATGCTGTTCAACAGTCGATCGATACCCTGGATGTGTTCCCATAACCCCTTCTCTTTATCATGGTCAACGTGAGACGTGAATCCTATGCTTCAGCGCATGTTAGCACAGTGTTCCACAATGGTGTGATGCGAAACGAGGTGGGTTGTGTGTAGTGTCAGACAAAAATATACTGGCAAGTATACAGGCTGCCAGCGACGGCTGCCCGAACAGATAGTCTTCGTCAAGGTCGAATCTGTTGGGAAAAGAAGACATGATTGTAAAGTTGTCATCATTCAGATGATGGTGGGAAAAACGTGTGCAGTGCGCAAAGAAAGAGGAGATACTCACAGATACTACACGGGCCGTCGAATGTCGCGCAGACAGGCATGGCAGATGCGCGAGGGTCTGGCAGCGACAAGCGACGGCGTGTTTTGGTGATGAAAGGATTTGCTGCTTGGAAGAAAGATTCGGCTTGATCACAAATAAATACTGGCGTCGATCAATGCGGACGGCAAAACTTCGGTCATGCCAAGCAAATCTCGTCCGAGCGTTTGGTATCGCGTGTCGACTTGATTCAACTCGTTGCTGAGGGATTTTTGAGGAGTGCTCTGTCAGACCAACGCGTTACACGAGCAGACAGACCACCAGGTATTCGTCGATGGGAGAGTGGTCAGCTTCGAGTGCTAATGTCGTTGATGCAAGCGCATACGGACGAGAAAGGCAGTTAGGTTGGGCGCGAGCTTGGCAGGTGCTGGATAGCAAGCGCAACGCGCTCATTAGTCGCGCACGAGCCCCGTCAGCGGACAAATCATAACGAGTGACTGATGTGAGCCCCGAGTGAGACGAGCGACCATTGACTGGCAAGGCACCTTGTGACAGGCTCGAGTCTGCGTTCGCATACCATCGTGCAACTCTAGATCTGTGTGCGAAGACTTTCTTTGCAGAGCCTGGCGAGCGGTGCATAAATCAGTGGGCATTTTCTGGTGAGAAGTCACAACTGCTGGACCCAACGTTGGCGACAAGCGCCATAATTCGAGACTCGGCCGCCGCGAAGCTCGTAGATCCGGACGGAGAGGCTGTTGCTCGCTCTCCCAGTGCCTGCCCCGAGCGGACCCCGGTTCCCTTGACCAAAGTAACCACCTCGATCCTGGTGCTCGTCCTTCGCGTCTTTTTGGCCCCTACACACATCGTCACGGCCTCGACGACCCTTGACGCCCACGCACGCGGCACTGCCCTGTACAGTCCGCTGTCGCTTGTCCAGGCCTCTCAGGCGCGTCCACCATCTCATCACCACCAACCACCTCTGCGCATTCAGAGCGACAGCGCCCTCGGTCGATCTCGTGTTCATACATGCATCTGAGTGCACCTTTTGTCGCGCTCTCTTCACCCCGCATCCACCGTCGCGCGTCGTCGACTTGACCACTCTCCGTCTCTGTCGTCGTCTCGTCTGATTCTACGCGTTCGCTTGCTCACTTCCAACCACTATGATGCAAGGCATGTCCTTTCCTCCGCACCCGACGGGCATGCAGCCTGGCGTGCCCCACGGTCATCCAGGAATGCCTCCCAATGCCCAGCATATGGGCCAGCCGATGCAGATGCCTGGTGTCTCGGGTCCTGGTGCTCCTCATATGGGCCAACCAGCCATGATGGGCATGCAACCCGGCCAGCAGAACATGCCCCCCGGCATGGGCCCCGGCCCGGGTGGCGGCATGATGCCGCAGCAGTCGATGGGCGGTCCCGGTGCAAACGCCATGGCAATGAGCCATCTCAACCCCCAGACCCACATGATGCAACAACACCATCAGATGCAGCAAGCAAGTATGTTTCACTCTCAAGTATCCACTGGTGTCAATCGCATACTGACCATTCCTGTCATAGTGGCCAACAACCCGCAATTGATGATGCAACAGCAACACATGGCGCGTCAACGGCAGATGATGGCAGCGCAACAAGCTCAGCAACAGCAACAGCAGCAACAACAACAGCAGCAGCAGCAGCAGCAAATGAATGGGATGGGAATGGGAATGGGCATGAACGGTCACCCTGGAATGAGCCCTCAGCAATTCGCTCAGATGCAGGCGAATCCCGCCTTCCAGAATGCCCAAATGGCCAATCTGCCGCCTCAACACATCATGCAGATCCAACAGATGCGACAGATCCAAGCTGCCCAAGCTGCTCAGCAACACGCCGCGCAACAACAACAGCAGCAGCAACAGACGCCGCACCCCCAGGGTCCTCAGGCTCCTGCAACCCCTCAGATGCAGCAACAGTCAATGGCTCAACACATGGCAATGCAGCACGCTTCGTCTCAGGCATCGCACCAGAGCGCTCCCCCGAACAATCAGCCCCCACCACAGCAGCCGCCGCCAGCTCAGATGAGAAGTCAGTCTCAAATCCCGTCTGGTCCTGAAGCTCAGAGCCAAGCATCGCAGCTTGCTCAACCTCAGCCTCCACAGCCTCAGCAATCCCAAGGGCAACCTCAACCCCAACAGCAACAACAGCAGCAGGCGCAACAACAGCAACAGCCTCCTCAGCCCCCGAGTGCCCATCCCACACCACAGATGCAGGCACAACCGCTACCTCCACAACCTCCCTCCTCGCAGCCCCAGCAGCCCAACCAACAGACTCCGCAGCAACCTGGTTCTGCGCAATCCCAAAATCAGCCTCAGAATGCACAACAGCAACAGCAGGCGCAGCAGCAAGCCCAGGCACAGCAGCAGCAGATGCAAAACGCCCAGCAGCAACAGCAACGTCAACAGATGATGAACATGAACAACATGAATATGATGCGTCAACAGCAGGCTATGGCTGCTCAGCAGCAACAGCAACAGCAACAGCAACAGCAACAGCAACAGCAGCCAAGTCGTGCGACCAACGGGCAGTTCATCCTCAAGCTGATCCAATTCTCTGACCATCTCAGCGCGTTCAACGCAAGTGTGAGTGAATTCGAGGATCAAACTCAGGCCAAACAACTGACCAGTGAGATAGTCGCGTGAGTCGAATTCTTCAGAGCATTGGCACAATTTCGTGAACCAGTTTTGGACACCAGACGGCAGGCTCGTACAGCATGTCCTTGACAACACGAATTCGTCAACCAAACAGTTCATGATCAGCGCCTCGTCGCTAGCACGGTACTATTGGACGTGGTTCGACAGCGGTGTGCAAAACATACAACTGCAGCTAGAGGGCGTGAGAGAAATCCCTGCCACCAACAATGCGCATTGGGTGACGTGTACCCGTGCACGCTACATCTTCTGGTTTGCAAACAACACCCAAGTAAATCTTCTCCCGGCATCCTGCATCGACATTGGCTAATTCATCTTGTAGTTGATCTGGCAAGGCAAACTGACAGCCTCGTTCCCTGCGGGCTTGGACAAGTTCGAGTCGCTCGAATTCGAAGTGTCCAAGACGGAGGAGTTCATTCCGCGCTCCGAACTCGCGCGTGTCGTCGCCCAGGGCTCGCCCCTGATGAACAAAAGTCCCAAGATGAGCAGAACACCGGCTAAGAAGGCAATGCAAAAGGCACAAGGCGGTCTTCAGCTCGAAGATTTCCCGTCCGCTCCTGTCAATGAATACGCCGTCACCCCCGCTGTTATGCAATACCTTGAGGTAGATGTGCTTGTTCCAGAGTTCCAGCTGTACGACCACCTGAACTGACCAGGGCCAGGTAGCGGAAACCATCTTCTTCATGAAGGACCTGATGGAATACTCTCAGAAGAACGAACTCCGACCCCACGACGCCATGAACCAGATGGTCGCCCAGATCGAGGAGGGACAACAACAATTTGGCCAGCCTCAAAACATGGTTCCCAACCCCATGCAACCCAACCACGCTCAGATGGCTCTGCAAAGAAATGGCATTGTTCAGCCCCTGCCCCAGGGTGCCGGCACTCCCAGCCAGGCCCACATGCAGTTACCTGGCCAAACGCCCATATATTCCTCGCCGTCAGTCCCCCACATGAATTTGCCAATGCAGCACCTGAACGGGCAACAGATGATGGCTATGAATGGCTCACCTCACATTGCACACCCGGGCTTGCCCGGTGGCTCTTTGATGGCTCCCAACCACATGATGGGACAGATGCACCACTCCCCAAGCCCGCACATGGGCCCACCGATGATGGTGCCGCAGCACTCGCAGCAAGGCAACAACCCAGCTGGTGCGCATCAGTCCGCATCGACAAGCCCGAACCTGAGCAGTAAGCGTCGGCGTTCACAAGTCAAGCTCGAAGGTGATGACGGACTAGAAGGACCACCTTCACAACGCATGAAGCCTAGTCCAGGCCTGAAGAAGAAGTGAAAACGACCACTTATTGCTCAGTCATGGTCTGACTGATATGCGCATTTTATCCTTGATAACCTTTTTAGTTTGCTGCTCTTGCGAGAACTCACGACCAGAGGCACTGGAGGAACGAGGGGTTTTACGGCGTTAAAGTTTTTCTCAATCTCATCACATCTATTTTGCGACACAAAACTGGGGAAGTGGTTTGGCTCGCGAGACCACGAGGGGAGGCATTCACATGCTTCTTCTCTCTTTTTTTCTCTATCACCCACTGTGCATTTTCCCTCGCCTTTTATATCGTCTATCTCTGCTTCTCTTTTTTTTTCTCTTGTCATCTATTTTGCGTTGGTTTACCAAATACGAAAGAGAGAGAGAGAGCGCTACGGCGTAGCAGGGCGTACATGCTTCCTTATTTCGTCTCTTGACTGGGCGGTCTTTGTGCTTTATTCCTTTGGGGACCATTTCAACGAGAAAAGACGTCGACGCATGGGGATATCGCAATATGTTTATGTATGTGCTTGTCGTTTTGAGACATGTGAAATGTACATTATTTGGCTTTACCAATATGTCTCGACTTTTTGCAACGTCGTTGGTGCTTCTCATATGTGTATTCGAGCAGGGGCTAGGGATTTCTTGAAGTGTAGACGATACGATGGTTGGCGGAGTCGCGAACAACTCATCTGTATATTGACAATCAATAAAAGATACATTAGTTTCTTGCAGGAGAAACAACAGCCATGTACTCTAAGAGATGCTCACATAGTCAGTATTACCAGGTCTTCCATAAATCGTTCTCATCATCATAAAAGTGGCAGCCACTACCACCTCTGCGGCGACTCCAACCTTCGACTGCGTCTCTCCTTCTTGGCCTCCTTTTGCCTGGCCTCCCATTTCTCTTTTGCCTCTCTCTGCTCTTCTTTCATCTCGTCCCGGTAGATCCTCACTCTGTTTTCTAGAATGTTGGCTCCGATGCCACCGATAATGGCCCCTAGAGCTGTGCCGCGCGTTTGATGGCGGTCGCTGGTTTCGCGACCGATGTATCCGCCTATCAGTGCACCTGCTATACCGGCACCCAAGCCTAGAGTACTCCTGTCGAGAGCCATCAGAGGGCTGTCGTGGAAATCGCGGTTGGAGGAGCGGGACCGAGAGCGAGAGCGCGAAGACGAGGAATAAGAGCGTCGGCGGCGTCGTCGTGAGCGGGAGCGTGAAGGTGAACGGTCCTGGGGTCTCGAATATCTGGCCATCTCGTTGCGGAGAGGACCCCGAGTTGAGGATGTGGGCGTATAGTCACCACGGGACGATGGGCGGGGTGAGTTGTCGTAGTATTGCGAGTTGAGCGGCGCGTTGTCCCTTGACCGTGACGCTACGGATTGGTATGGGATATATTGAGATGGATCTGTAGTTCGAGGATGGTAGCTTTGGCCTGGAGGAGAGAGTCTGCGTGGCCGTTCGTCTTCGCGCTCGTCACGTTGTCGCGGTTTCCTGTCGTCGCGATCATCTCGCGGGTCTCGTCTTCGCCTTGGCCGCTGTTCGTAGCTGTCGTCTGAGCCACTGTCGTAGCCGCGATCACGCCCACGTGCCTCGGTCATGTTGTTCTGGCTGCCACTATCTTCGCGATCGCCTCTACTGATATGCTTGTGCACTTTGTCGTATCCTTTGTCAAAGTACTTGTCGGTAGTTTTGTCGAAGCCTTCAAGTCCGAGTTCCTTTGCAATCCAGACAGCGTTAGAGAGATGGGTTCGCAGGGATTGTTCTCAGATGTCTAGTGTAGATGTGCCAACTGAGTAATGGGAAAGTGAAATGATGATAGAAGGAACGATGCAAGAGACCTACAACAAAGTCGGCCATGATGGATGCCTGGTCAGAGCAGGGTAATACGAGCAAGCCTCAGCAAATGCGCCTCTACGTAATGATTTCCTTGGCCGGATACCGGAATATTTTAAGCTCTTGTGTAAGTGACAAGGATGGTCAAATGGTTGCAACGAACGCCGATCAAAAGTCAAGAACATGGCAAGAAGACGGGAGGAGAAAAGGTATAAAAGGGCGGCACAGGCACATCCCTCACGACCTCAGCAAAGCTCAGTTCACTGCACGCATGACGCAGTCTGGTGGAGGAGGCTGGTTGAATTGGATGCGCCAGAGTGTCCAATCTTGGTGGGAGTTGAGCGAGGAATCTTGTGACGTCTTGAGCGGCATGCAGGGATCTTTCGGCACGCGGGAGCTGTTTGGCCGGCGGACCTCGATTCTCTTGATCCCACGCCAGCAGCTGCAGTCGTGCATATTGCAAGCTGTAATATTCTTTCTCAAGTCGTACGCAGCATGGTGATATAGGTTGCCTGGAAGGAATCTGCTGATGCAAGATGGTTGTAAGCGCATAGTTGAGAGCAACTCAAGACGAGTCTTGGGCTCATTCTGTTCAACCAATGGACCGAACAGAGTGATGCCGATTGCATCTTCTTTTTCTGTCGAACTCAACTCAGCTAATGATTTCTCGCTGAAGAGTTCCAGCAAAGCATGAGCGGGAGTTGGCATGTCTGCCTGCCACTCGCTCCTACAGCATGTCGTGATGATTGAGGCGTAAGGACATGGTACCTTTTTGAAGCTGGATTTACATCCGCCATGGTTGAACCAAGCACATGTAGTCAGGCTTGTCAAAAGTCCCTAGGCATAGAGATCACTACCTGAAAGCATGTGAAGACTGGTGTTGAGATATTGCCCAAGTGGGCAAGAACGACTGGCCGCAGGTCGGTGCACGGGCCATGCCAGACTCATTCGCTAAACTTTTCGACAGCGACGCAACAGCAAGGCGCGACGACGAGACGGCACTCCCTCATACCACCACCCACACATCCGCAATCATGTCAAACGAACCAGGACGCACCGACTGGGCCGAGGACGACGAGCCTGATCTCGCCGCCGCCCTCCCCCCGCAGCAAATCTCAAAGAACAAGGACGGCAGCGAGACCATCGTCACCATTTTCCTGAACGACGACGGCAAGAAGGTCAAGCGCACACAACGCATCCGCAAGGTCACCAAGCGCACATATGAAAAGGCCGGTGTCGCCGAGCGCCGCGCCTGGCCCAAGATGGGTCTCGAGGCAGGCCGCCCTGCTGGCCCCCAACCCGACACGACCACTCTGGGAGAGAACATCATCTTCCGCCCCCAGGTCGGCTTCAAGTCTGGCGCCGCCGAGCAACCCACCGCCGAGGAGGACCAGAAGCAGCAGCAGCTCAAGCAGATGAAGATCAAGTGTCGTATTTGTTCCGGCGAGCATTTCACCACAAAGTGTCCCTTCAAGAACACCATGGCCCCCGAGGGCGAGGCTGGCGCCGGTCTTGCCGACCTCGACGGTGATGTCGGTGCTGCCACTCTTCAGAACCTGGCTGCAGGCGGCCCTGCGCCAGGCGCCTCCGGCCCCGGTGGCTCGTCCTACGTGCCCCCGCATCTCCGCAAGGGCGGTGCTGCTACTGGCGAGAGAATGGGCGGCAAGTTCGAGAGAGACGACCTGGCTACTCTGCGTGTCACCAACGTAAGTCCCTGCATCTCTGCCTCGTACACACACACTCCTCTAACATGTTTGATTTTCAGGTTTCCGAATTCGCCGAAGAAGACGAGCTCCGTGCACTGTTCGAGCGCTTCGGTCGCGTCACCCGTGTCTTCCTCGCAAAGGACAGAGAAACAGGCAAGGCCAAGGGCTTCGCTTTCGTCAGCTTCGTCGACCGATCAGACGCCGCCATTGCATGCGAGAAGATGGACGGTTACGGTTACGGACATCTCATCCTGCGCGTCGAGTTCGCCAAGAAGGCCACCTAAAGAACTGGATCGCAGTTGGGTAGATGAACGAGCAGACAGGAAGACGGCCAAAAAAGGAGAGCCAAAAAAACAAAAAGTCAACAATTTGTTTGTACAATTGCACGACCTCTTTCTTCACTTTTTTCCAGAACACACTTTTTGGCGCTTTTTATGGGACATGATGGTTTCTTATATTTACGTATGCTTGTTTTTGCTTTTCCTTTTCTTTGCGAACGCATAGAATGGGGCAAAAGGGGGAAGGAGAGGAAGAACAAAGCGTTGGAGAGGTTGGGAGAAGTGATGAGAAAATACACCTTGTTATATACCCCTTGTTCTCTGATTCTGCGTGTCTTGTTATGGTGTCCGTCACTGCTGTCTATATGCGACGACAGCAGCCACGCGTTGCCCGCGCCCATCCCACAGTCTGTAGCATGGAACAATGGTAGGCTGTCTCTCCTTCACCCACCCCTCGGGTAAGATCTGCGTGGTATACACAGTGCAGACCCGTGATGCCGGCAAACTCACCTCCTTCAAATCGTTCACATTGGCAACTGCGATCCAACCTGCCAAACCCACGTCTTCGAGCCCAGACTTGATATTCAAAGTCTGTCTCGTACAAGCATCCTCTTCGGTTTCTGCATTCCGCTCAATTAGCCAAAAAAAATCACAGAAGAGGGCAAGTATCGCATACCTTTGGTCTCCACAGCGCCGTCAAAAGCCTTGACGCCAACACTTGCCCACTCTATCGGCGCATTCCTGGGCAAACTCTCCACCTCGGCCACAAAACACGGTGGACTAGATGCATTCACAATATCCTTGCGTTTAGTAGACGTCGTGGCAGCCCCCGTGCTGCCAAACTGACGTTGATCCCACACATCAAAATGTTCGTCATCGTCTTCTGCTTCTTCTGCAACCGGGGCCTGGTGAGCCAGCCTCCAACTCTGCAATGCGGCGGTGACCCGAGAACGCGCAGATGTGTTTGGAGTGGACGCGATGAATGCGACGGCGCCGAGAAAATGTGAAGTCTGCATGACTTGAGCGATGCGCCATAGATGTTGCAGAGCCAGAAGAGTTTGGGTTGCAAAGTGTGCTTCTGGAGTCGAGTCTCCTTGAGCTGGAAATTCCATTGTTGGTGGGTGCAGAGGGATTTGTCCGGCAATGTGGACGAGTTGGGGTGACGAGGAAGAAAAGGCAGACGACGGTGTGATTATGGCTTGGGAGTAGGGTCCTATGTTGGCAGGGGCCCAATAGGAGCGAGACTGCACGTGGAGGCCTTGCTTTTGTGCTGCCATGTCATCGTTCAGTACCATTACTGATAGGGAGACATGAGTGTTGGTTGGAAGTGTGCTGCCACAAGCGATGGTGACTCTCGCTGGTGGGTTTGGTGTTGTGAACTGTGAGCCGTATGCCAGATTTACTGCACCAAACTCGGACATGTTTCGTAGAAGGATGGTCGTGAAAGCGATTGAAGAGGGGTTGACGTTGTGGTCCTTGATCAAGCGGCTCATGATGTTGGTCGTTTGCTCTCCTGCCGAACTTCCGTCTGCCATTGCGTTTGAGATGATCGTACACGTGTCTGTTGTTTGGATCGTCCATCCAGAGTTCGGGCTTAGAGCCTCTATCTTCTCTGCTGCTGCTTCATCAGACACCTCTGGAGTTCGTTCTAGAATCTCGTCCATCCGTGATTCCAGTGCTGCAAACTTGTCGTCCAGTGTCGTTGGTTTACGCAGTTGCTCATATGAAAATTCCGAAGATGGCTCCTTTGGCACCAGACGCGCGGTTTTGATCTTCAGAGACGCAGCTCCTGCCTCTCCTGCCACGACCATCCTATCATCATCGTCAATCTGAATCGAATTCTTCCACAGCGGCCATGGACCATCTACCGCGAGCGTCTCAAACTCTCCTCCCTCGCCAAGCGCAGCACCATCACCAATGATACCGAACCTCTCCATCGCCCGCACAAGTCTAGCCTTTGTACGGTAGTTGGCCACGTTTTCCCACAAGAAGCCATCGTCAAGGCCACCCGAAGCGACCTTGATGATGCGAGCATCCTGCCCAGCAGTAGCCATGTCATCCAACAGCGAAGTCTCGTCGTAAGGCGGTAAGAAAGGATATTGCCAGAGATAGGACAAAGGCACCAGACCCAGCCTAATGGCCACAGATTCCACTCTCGTGCGCTGATAGTCCGAGAGAATGGCTCCAGTACTGACGGCATTAATCTCTGGATGTGCAACCATGACTCTACGCAGCAAGGGCACCAGACTCTCCGTCTCGTCTTGTTCACTCTGGCGAGCGGCGGCGGGAGAAGCATAGCTCTTGTTGCTATCCACAACCCCACCTAGAATTTCTTGTCTGAAGAGTGGGAGACCTAGTGCTTGTTCGTAGAGCGGAATGACGCCGTGTCCTATGGTTTGATACATGTAGCTGTCGATGTCCTCGGAACGCTCGCCATCCTGGGCAGGCGGGTGCAGGTTTGCGAGAGCGACGACCTCATGTCCGTTTGCATGGCAGTGGAGTATAGAGAAGAAGGAGTCTTTTCCCCCTGAGATCAGGGCGACGACTTTTAGTCCAGACATGTGCTTTGGTACACCGCAAGGTCGAATTTGGATATCGAAGGTTGAAGAGAAGATTTTATTGCTTAAAAAATTGTTGGCGAGAGAAGCTGAAGGTGCCACACACAACAAAAGCACCTCACAGACAGTCTTTCATGAGACGAGAGGGTTGCAGAGGAAGCGATTGACTCTTAGAGCATTTACATAGCAGATAGTAATGTGACCTCCCAAGGCAGGATGCTTGCGCTTGCAGACTCGGAACCCTGCACATCCAGAACGCCCCGCCAGACGCAGTTCGCACATTTGAACTCTCGTCTCGCAGAACAAACGAACGTGCAAGAACAATTTCTCGAGCCTCTCAGCACACCAAAAGACTCAGAAAACAGGATCCACATTCAGAGATCACAAATCTACGGATCGAAGGAAAAGGGATATGTCCAGCCATCAGCACACCAACAGAGCCAATTAAATAGTAGGCTCCGTCGGAAGTGGCTGAATGAGACCAGGTATGCAATATTTTTGATCTGTGTCCACGGGTTGACGCCAGCCTCTCATGTAAAGATCAACAAAAAAGTCGTGAAAGACCAGCAACAGGGGAAACTGTATAATACCCGGACGCCGCACGAATCGAAAAAGAGAGGGTGCGAGGGAAGGCGCCGCTTATATAGAGTAGAATTTCCTCGCGTGTGAGCGCATGGGGTCAAAAGTCTTGGTTATGAGTTTTGACCGCTTTTTGACGCAAAGACGGGTTTTCTTGAAGCTGGGAGAGATTTTTCCTGACTTCTTCTTTTTCCTTATGGCCGTTGATGAACGATGCTCAGGCATCTTTATTATAATAGGAAGAGAATGATCCACGCTGTGGACTTGATCTCAACATGACACATTTCTGAGGCCAGTCACGAAAGAGCATCTCGATTGTTTTGCTCAGAAATAAGAGCGCAATGTTCTGGAAGGACATGTCTACAATATCACAAGTCGACATGTAAATCTCGGTACAAAGTCTGATACTCGTTCTTCATCTATCTGGGAGACTGCTAGGATCGGAAATAAGAGATGTATTCAGCAACATGCATGTGATATGTGGATTTATATGCTCTCAGATTCTAAATGCCACTTGCTTCAAGCCTTCCATCAGAGAACTGAAGTTTATACAAACAGCCTTCGCTGAACGATACCAAGCATTACATGCTATCTTCCTTCCATCTACTCCTGACTTTGGCAAAGTCATCCTTCTCCTTCTTTCCACCCTTGTTTTCGAGACCCATTCCACGTTCGACCCACATCTGCGACCCCATCTCAGATAGACGCGAGAGTGCACGGGCAAACGCGAAGGCTTCCTCGTCGCCAGAGAAGAAGTTGCTTTTCTTCAGCATGTTCATGTTCATACCGAGATCATCCATCATCTGCCGCATCACATCGTCAACATCTGCACCATCGTTCAAAGCGGCCTTTGCAGTGCTATCGCCCTTGGCTGCCGCTTGCTTCATCGCTGCGTCGACTTCCTCGCGAGAGAGGAAGAGTTCGGTCAAGGGCACGGCAGAGGTGAGAACGAGTTTGGCGTGTGATTCGTAAACGGCATCAATGAACGTGATGAAGCGGCGTGCTCGGTCGCGGCTGCGGTGGTCCATCTGTGGAACATTGCTGACGATGAAAGCGTCGTAGTTACGCATCAACTCGATGTAATCGGCAGCACCAGTAGCACGGCCAATCAATTCGTCAAAGTCGAAGTGTGCAGCCTTACCACTCGCTTCGGGCACCTGAATGGGTCGTCCCCAAACATAATGTTCGGCCGGGTGAGGAGGGTCTTTTTCAAAGTCGCCCAGGTACTTGAACCAATGCGTAATGTGCGTACCGGCGGCCTTGTTCAGCGGGAAATGGTATACACCAGACGGGGGCCGGGGGATCTTGCGGTAATCGGTCGGCGAATCGAGGTTTAAGACTCGCAATTGGCGTTGGAGAAGGTTGATACAGGGGACAAAGGACTCGCGCTGGACACCGTTCTTGTAAAGTTCGGTAGGATGACGGTTACTGGTAGTCACAATGACAGTGCCATGATGCATCAGAGATTCGACCAGTCTTCGCAGGATCATAGCGTCTGCCACATCGGTACACTGGAACTCGTCAAAACAGAGTACGCTGCTGCGCTTGGCGATATGAGCAGCCACAAAAGGAATAGCATCAATGTCCTGGCCGTACTGCATCTTGACTTTGTGCAGATCACGGTGCACCTCCTGCATGAAGTTGTGGAAATGGATGCGCGTCGCTCTTTGTATGCTCTCGGGCAGGGTGTCGTAGAACAGGTCCATCATCATGGTCTTGCCGCTGCCGACGTCGCCATACATGTACAAGCCTTTGGGCAAGTCAGAGGGTATTTCCAGACTGGACTGCGTCTTTTGGCCGCCGCCAAAGATTGCCGAGAGGAAGCCCTTCTTCTTAGGTTGCAAGGATTCTATCGTTGGCTCCTGGACCGTCGGTGGGTTGTAGTTGGCAAGCATGTCATGCAGATCTTGTAGCGATTCGATGATGGCTTTGCCGAGTTAGCGTAGCTCTTTCTGGGCTGATGCTGACCTGGATTGAACTTACTACGCTGATGCTGATCGTCTCTCAGGACGCCAGATTTGACACGGCGATCGTATTCGGCCACGGGGCCATATTCACCTTGAAAACGAGGGCTGTTACTGACTGCGGTCGGTTGTATCCAGGGGACCCTCAATTCACCTACTCTTTCTGTAATCGGCCATGGAGATGGTCGAGTTCGAAGTGGCATAGGTTCGCTTTTTCATGTGGTGTGCTCCCCACTGACCTCTGATCCGGCGGTCACTCCAGGATCCCATACATGGTTGTGCTTGTGTCTGAAACTTGGCTCTGCTGGCGTATTGTGCCTCGGCCGTCCACGAACGGAGAGAGAGCTTTCCAGCGTTGCGAGTGGCTCTGGTCAGCCCCCTCAGGCCATTGGCGCATACCTGCCCACTCATGGTCTTCTCTACCAATGGCGGGGGTCGAGGTGATGGTTCTCAAGCTGCGTAGATTCGGTATAGTGTGGTGTGATATGGTGTTGTTTCGTGTCGACGTGACCTTGTCGTCACGGAAAAAGTATCCAGACGTCCCAAAGATGTTCCAGGTTGGAGAGTTGGAACCTCGAAGCACAATACCCAGCCCAGTCGTGATTATCGGCCGCTGACGCCGCTCTTGATTGCCGCGCCGCCGAAATGCGGGCACCTCGGCTTTCGTTCGGCCAGCCCATTGCATGCATTTATACAGTACATACAAGTTCAGCACGGTGTACAACATCAAGAATGCTCCACTGGGCATGATTGTCTGTACATTTGTAGGTAGCCTGCTCTAGAGCAACATCGTAATTCGTTATTGATGGTGGGTATTTGAAAAAATAATCGCATGCCTCTCGCCGTGGCCCCTCTCACCCTTACCCTTTTGCAATCCATCCAGACCAGACGAAGAAGTCGAATAGCTTTCCCGCCTTGGTCGTGTCAATCCTACAAATCTCCTTGACATTTTTCCTTTTCAGACAACCGTTCGATCGGAGCGCCTCTTTTAGCACGGCGTCCTTCATGACCAAATACGCCTTTGGCTGCACACGCACTACCCTGCATATTTCTTGCTCGTTCTCAGTCAAGAGATGTGTATCTTGACTGTTGTTGCCATATAGGTCCATCTTCGATACACCTGTTATGGCTTGTAACGGGAACCGTGGCGGAGGGTTGGTATTGCTAGTGCTGGGTGATGTCGATTCAGGCGGAGTCTGCAAGCCGGTAGTGTTGGGTTTGGGTGGCAGCTCTGGTCCGATCAAGGCTGACGCTGCCGATGGTGGCTCTTGAGCGCTGGGTTTATGCGGTCTACCGGGCAAAGAAAAGCGGTCTGCTGTTGCTGCGGCTCTGGCCTGTCGGGCAGCTTTCTCAACTTCGTACTTTTCTCCGGTCTTTAAATCGCTAATTTGCATGCGACGCCAGTCCTGTAGTTGCTTGATAGCTTGTCGTATGCTGTGTTCATATTCGATGCCTGTCGTAAAAGCTTCAAAGTCGGAGTGGTTCATCATGCGCGCAAACGGCTTTGTCTTGTTGCTCAAATCGCGCTCGTCTTTAGTCCTCTTCTTATCGACTGCAGTGTTCTTGCGGTATTCGAGCAAATTGTGCTCGAAAAGTACCTTCTTCCTCTCCACGCGAGCGGTAAGACGGTGATTGTAGATGTCCATGACGGTGATCTTGAGATCCATTTCAGGTTCGAGTTCACCAGTCGTGGGGTTAATGCCATCGCCCGGCTCGAATTGCATATGTTGGACTGCTTCTTCGGCTTCGTTGAAATATTCAGTCTCGAACTCGAGACGACCAGGCATGAAGCCTTGAACTTCGTGACATGACGGAACACTGGAAGTGGGCTTTTGCTTGGAGTCGATGATGGCTTGGTTCTTGGCTGCCTCTTTGCGCTCTTCTATCCTCCGTTTCTTGCGAGCCTGGAACTCGTCTCTGGGTATGGAGTCGGAAAGGGTGGTGTCTTTGGGACTGGCGCGTTCGGGCAGGGGAAACTTTGAGCTGTTGATGTATGTTTCGATGTAGTGCTCGCGCACTTCGTCTTTGGTTCGGTAGCCCCCAATATGGTCTGCGATGTCGGCCCATGATCCCAGACCGTAGGTTTCGGCACCCTCGAGCAAGAGCAGCTCCTCGTCGGCACCCCAGTCTTCGACGTATATGGGAATTGAATGTTGTTCTATAACTTGGAATGAATGGGTGGCTGGATCGTGTTTGCCGGAAGATTTGCCCTCTCCAAAGCAGGGAACACACAGGTCGTAGTTCGAGCAGTCATCGTCGGCGCATCTGATGCGGACCTAGAGTGGCCATGTCAGTATATGGTGCACAGACCAAGCGGAAGTGATGGGTAGGCATTGCGAGGAACATACAGTGGCAGTGATGTCGGCGGAACAGATGTCGCAGATATATTTAATGCCGCCCTCGGTAGTCCTGACGGCCGTCTTCTTCTTGATGAGGCCCATGGTGGGTCATGGGCGGGCGCAGGCCCGAGGTGTTGTGTGAAGTTGTGCGCGTCGAAAGTGGTCGAAGGTGGGGTAGAGTAGTGTCAATATGGTCGCATAGGACAAGCGACTACAATGTCGCAATGCGTGAAGCGGATGCTGATGAGATGGTGCAAGTAGTGGTGGTTGGTTGATGACTCGACGCGCGACAGAGGGGAGGTGCAGTAGGTCGGTATACGGCGTACGAGCCCCGTCCAACGCCGACGCCATCTCCAGACAGCGCCAAGCCACTGTCTATTGCTTCTAAACTTAACATCGCCCATCAAAACAATCCTACGACCACGTCTTCTTCAGAACCTGCAAGACCGACTCTCTAGCAGATCACAGAGAGACACATCTGCTCACGCACAATCTACTCGGCGTGTTTCAAGGTCTTGTTAGGGGCCTTTGGCAGTGGTCGGGGGTCTTTGGTTCCTCTCCTTTTCTGGCGGGCCGTTACGAGCATCCCCACTCTCTCTGTACTTCAGCCTTATCGACTGCCAGCAGCCAACTCTATTCTCTACTGTCAAGACTCGACAAGCACAACAACATCCCACCACGCCCGCTTGTCCTCTCGCCATGTCGTGGAAGCTCACAAAGAGTGCGTCACCCGCCTGACTGTCTGTCCTCTGATGACAACCCTCGCTGACCGCCTCAGAACTCAAGGAGACGCATCTGGCGCCCTTGGCCAACACCTTCAGCCGTTCGTCTTCCACCTCGACCATCACTCCTTCTGAGCCCACCCCCAAGCCGCCAAACAGTCCGCTGGCCTCGTCCACTGCCGTCAACGACCCCAATGGCATCGGTATGACATGTCCGCTGCCGCTTGGCCAACATCGCCGCTGACACTGCACAGCCGCTTCCGAAGCCAATTCCTCGCCTCCTGCCCCTCCTCTCAAGCCTGGTATCCTGATTCTCACCTTCCACGAAGGCCGTGGCTTCTCTCTCCCTGCCGGCGCCGAGCAGATCTTCCAGCCTCGCCACGGTGCGTCTCTGTCCAGCGGTAGCGGCTTCTCTGTAGCTGGTGCACGCCCCGGCTCCGCCAGCAACTCGGGCTATGGCTCGTATGCCCCTGGACGTCCTCAATCATCACAGGGAGGCATCAACGCCGCCCCCTCGGTCCACGGCCGTTACTCTTCCAAGTACCTCCCTTACGCCCTCGTCGATTTCGACAAGCAACAAGTCTTTGTGAACTCCGTCTCGGGTACACCAGAGAAGCCCGTCTGGGCTGGCGAGAACACACAGTACAAGTTCGATGTGTCTCGTGTCTGCGAACTTAACCTCTCCATCTACATCAGAAACCCCAACGCTCCTCCCAACGCCGGTAGAAACGACGACATCTTCCTGGGAACGTGCAGAATCAACCCTCGTTTCGAAGAAGTCCACCCGTATGAGGAAGACCCCAAGCTGGGCAGGAAAGACAGAGAAAAGGCCGCTTTCGCCCATGCCGAGAAGGCAAAGACTCAGGGCCAGTCTGGCACCGAGTGGGTTGACCTCCAGTACGGAACCGGTTCAATTAGATGTGGCGTCAAATTCGTCGAAAACAGACAAAGGTCGCTCAAGATTGAGGATTTCGAACTGCTCAAGGTTGTAGGCAAGGGCAGTTTCGGAAAGGTCATGCAAGTCCAGTGCGTATTTGCCTACCATCGTCTTGTCGCGAACTCCAACTGACCACTCATACTTAGAAAGCGCGATACCCGTCGAATTTACGCCCTCAAGACGATCAGAAAGGCTCACATCATCTCACGCTCAGAAGTTGCCCACACCCTGGCCGAGCGTTCGGTGCTGGCTCAGATCAACAATCCGTTCATCGTTCCCATGAAATTCTCGTTCCAATCTCCAGAGAAGCTGTATATTGTGCTGGCCTTTGTCAACGGTGGCGAGCTTTTCCACCACCTACAAAAAGAGCAGCGCTTCGACATTAACCGATCTCGTTTCTACGCTGCCGAACTCCTGTGCGCGCTCGAGTGTCTGCACGGATTCAACGTCATTTACAGAGACTTGAAGCCCGAGAACATCTTGCTCGACTACACTGGCCACATTGCTCTGTGTGATTTCGGTCTGTGCAAACTCGACATGAAGGATGAGGACAAGACAAACAGTATGTTATATATTCCAGGTTTAAGGAGTTTTATATTGACAAAGACTGTAGCGTTCTGTGGCACACCGGAATATCTCGCACCTGAGCTGCTTCACGGCACTGGCTACACCAAGACGGTCGACTGGTGGACACTGGGTGTCCTCCTCTACGAGATGTTGACAGGACTGCCGCCCTTCTACGATGAAAACACCAACGACATGTATCGCAAGATCTTGGCAGAACCCCTACACTTCCCTGGACCCGAGATTGTGCCCCCTGCTGCACGCGATCTGTTGCAGAAGCTGCTCGACAGAGATCCGACAAAGAGATTGGGTGTCAACGGCGCAGCAGAGATCAAGGCACACCCCTTCTTCCACAGCATTGACTGGAGAAAGCTCTTGGATCGCAAGTACGAGCCCAGCTTCAAGCCTAATGTGGTGAGTACCTGCAAATGTCGTGTAATGGCCAAGCAGACATGCTGACATGACTTGTAGCTCGACGACAGAGACACGGCCAACTTTGATCGCGAATTCACATCAGAAGCACCTACGGATTCGTACGTCGAGGGACCAATGCTCTCATCAACGATGCAACAGCAATTCGCAGGATGGTCGTACAACCGCCCGGTCGAGGGACTGGGCGATGCAGGAGGCAGTATCAAGGATCCGTCTTTCATGACTCAGTGATGGATTTTACAATAGAAGGGCCGGGCAGGTCGTGTACATTTGCTCGACGCAGCAGGACTGCAACAAAGAATGACAGCAACCTGGCTAGGTAGATTTTGGACTGGAAGATATGGGTTCAACAGTATCAGAAACAGCAGTCACACACACATATATCCGAGCAATCGTCTAGGCGTACGAGTTTCACGGCAGGAGACGGCAATCAGGCGTGGCAGAATTGAATTGGGCCGAAGAAGCAGCCCCCGATCGGCTTTTGTGCAGGGCTTTGTGCACGTTCCGCGTGTGTCAAAGTGATGCCCCGCCTGAGGTCGTCATACGTTGTATTCACCCGGAGCTCGTCGGCCAGCTCGTCCCCATCACATCTTCAAATTGTGACTTGACCGTCGCTGTCTCTTTTCCACTCGCATACCTGCACTTTCACCCCCCTCTTTTCCACCTTTCAATACCCGTACGTGCCTTGCCAATTCCAGTCTCTCACCTCTCTCTAGCTTTCTGGCTGACCTCGCTGCTTCCACGTGCAGTACACGCATCACTCCACCCCACCTTTTCCCAACAAACATCAAGATGCCTGGTTTTGCCCAAGCAAGCGATCTGTCGGCATGGAAGTCGCTTATGAAGCACCACCAAGAGCTGGGTCGCTCCATTGTTCTTAAGGATGCCTTTGCCGAGGACCCCAAGCGTTTCGAGAAGTTCTCGCGCACCTTCACCAACGAGGTTGACAAGTCCGAGACCATCTTCGATTTTTCAAAGAACTTCATCACCGATGAGACCCTCCAGCTCCTGTGCCAGCTCGCTCGCGAGGCAAAGGTCGAGGAGCTCCGTGACGACATGTTCAAGGGTGAGAAGATCAACTTCACCGAGAAGCGCGCCGTCTACCACGTCGCTCTCCGCAACACCGAGAACTGGTCTATGCAGGTCGATGGCAAGAGCGTCGTCGAGGAGGTCAACTCTGTCCTCGAGCACATGAAGGAGTTCTCCGAGGAGGTCCGCAGCGGTAAGTGGGTCGGTTACACCGGCAAGGCCATCAACACCATCGTCAACATCGGTATCGGCGGTTCTGATCTGTGAGTATTCTTCGTATATCTCCATGTGCACAGTCTCATCCTAACTCTTGTACAGCGGCCCCGTCATGGTCTCCGAGGCCCTCAAGCCCTATGGCAAGCGCGACATGAAGCTCCACTTCGTCTCCAACATTGACGGTACCCACATGGCCGAGGCCCTCCGCGACTCTGACCCCGAGACTACTCTCTTCCTTGTCGCCTCCAAGACCTTCACCACCGCTGAGACCACCACCAACGCCAACACCGCAAAGAAATGGTTCCTCGGACACGCAAAGGACGAATCCGCCATTGCCAAGCACTTCGTTGCTCTCTCGACCAACGAGTCCGAGGTCACCAAGTTCGGTATTGACAAGAAGAACATGTTCGGCTTCGCTGACTGGGTCGGTGGCCGTTACTCCGTCTGGAGCGCCATTGGTCTCTCCGTCTGCTTGTACATCGGTTACGACAACTTCCACGACTTCCTTGCTGGTGGTCACGCCATGGACAAGCACTTCAAGGAGACCCCTCTTGAGCAGAACATTCCCGTTCTCGGTGGTCTTTTGAGCGTCTGGTACTCCGACTTCTTTGGCGCCCAGACTCACCTCGTCTCTCCCTTCGACCAATACTTGCACCGCTTCCCTGCTTACCTCCAGCAGCTTTCCATGGAGTCCAACGGAAAGGCCATTACTCGCAGCGGCGACTACGTCAAGTACACTACCGGTGCCATCCTCTTCGGCGAGCCCGCTACCAACGCCCAGCACTCGTTCTACCAGCTCCTCCACCAGGGCACCAAGCTCATTCCCACCGACTTCATTTTGGCCGCTGAGTCTCACAACCCCATCGAGGACAACAAGCACCAAAAGATGCTTGCCTCCAACTATTTCGCTCAGGCCGAGGCTCTCATGATCGGCAAGACCCCTGAGGAGGTTCGTACAGAGGGCGCCGCCGACGAGCTCGTCCCTCACAAGACCTTCTTGGGCAACCGCCCCACTACCTCCATCCTGGCCCAGAAGATCACCCCCGCTACTCTGGGTGCTCTGATCGCCTACTACGAGCACATGACCTTCACTGAGGGTGCCATCTGGAACATCAACTCTTTCGACCAGTGGGGTGTCGAGCTCGGCAAGTCTTTGGCCAAGAAGATCCAGTCCGAGCTCGAGACCTCGGGCGAGGTTTCCGGCCACGATGCCAGCACATCTGGCCTCATCAACGCCTTCAAGAAGAAGGCTGGTATCAACTGAATCCATGACAGCGATGCCAAAGATAGAGAGAAGAGCCGGCTTTGAGAAATCATCTTCGAAAGCATATCTGATCGAACGATGGCCAGCGTGTGATATTTGTTTGAATTTTGTAATTACCCCAAGATGACGAAACGCAATGAGAACCAAAAGATTTTATTCTTATACTTGCTGTTACATATTGTTTGATTCGACTTGTCCGTTACATGCCCAAGTCATTTACTGTGATCTGACTTCCAAAAGCTTTCACTTTGCTCAAACGATTGGAGAAGCAAAACGAGTGAGAACCACGCAGCTTCGGCTACCTCCTTCCAGCGACTTTACCACATAAGGCCTTGTGTATATACCTATCACTACACTACACACAAGCAAGACGGTCAGAGCAAAAAAACAAAACATGCAGCAGCAGGGATTCCCACGTGGTCACCCACCGTAGTACTAATCTGCCGTTCAACTGCTTATGTATGGCAGAGCGGACGGGATGCCCAGTTTTCAGCTG
>SWBF01000122.1:0-22592 GCA_023848595.1 Aureobasidium sp. EXF-10727 | reverse complement strand
GGGCATCCCGTCCGCTCTGCCATACATAAGCAGTTGAACGGCAGATTAGTACTACGGTGGGTGACCACGTGGGAATCCCTGCTGCTGTATGTTTTGCATCTTCTTGCAAGCTCTTTTTGCTCTTCTGACGCTTGATGGGGGACCTGAGATCTGTCGTCTGCTTTTGAACGTCAGCCAGTACAAAGAGTGCACCTCCTCCAAACCAGACCGCGACACACAACTGGGTAACGACCTCGCCTTTTGCCGTAAAACATCGACTCCAGTCAAGGAAGTCGGTCTGCGGAGGTCATTTCCGAACACTTGACATGACAAACCACAGTTTCTAACGAGACTTGCTTTGAAACGCGCATGCTGGATTCCAGGCCTTTGAAAAACTTGACGAGTGTATAGACCAACATCTACCATCTCCCGGACGGTCGCAATTCGCTGGACATGCTCACCATTTCTATGGAGAGCCTCATCTTCTTGATAAGGTACCCCGGATAAGACGGCTCAATACCTTTAGCCAGCTGACACTTTGACGTATGCGTGGCCATGAGGTGTGTGTTGTGGTCAATTACGCTTTGCCAAATCTCGTGTATTCTACTGGATATGGACAATACATGACACGCCTCGTCGCTAGCCCGCGATCCTCCACAACGGTACAGATGCTTGACCAATGCTTGTCTCCTGCTGCACTGGGGACTCCGCATCTCTCCAGTTCTCGAAACAACAGTGTGATGGTGGAATGAGTAGGTGGAACATTGTCGCTGAACATGTGTTCTATGCTTCCCGAGAGGCAGCGTCTGTTTGCTGGCAAGCATGTTTGGTAGGTGTGATGGGATTGATCCGGAAGATCGATCCTACGCTTGACTGTACCGTGTACTTACAACGTGGTGGCTGCCGGGGACCCCGCTCCAAGGTTGGTTTGCCTGCGCCTACCGCAATATAGGCGCTACTTCCCTCGGGCGCGAGACGAGAGTCGCTTTGGTCTTTTGATTCTCCCTACCTCACATAGAAAAACCAGAACCAAACTCGATTTCCTCAGCAACGTCCAAGTTCAAGCTACTTTTGATCAGGATATTGCAAAGTCCAAAACGTCCGTCGCATCTTTTCATATACCAATCTCCAAACTGACATTTCCCAGACAAAGCTTCACCCGCCGAGCAAAGCTTCTGCAAGCCAAGTTGAACCATCCGACTCAGTCGTTACACCGCATCACTTTTCATACCTTTGGACCTTTCGTAAACCACACGAACCATCACAGCACAATCACCATGGGCAGCACAAAATCCTGGGCCATCCCCGTCGGCGTCCTCGCAGGTCTCTGTGTCGTATGTCTAGGCTTCATCTGGTGGTACATCCCCAGACTCTACAACAGAGGCATCCAATCAGACATGAACCGCGTGCAGGTCGAAAAGGCAGAACGCGCACGTCAAGCAGCAGCCCTGCGAGAAGCGAATGGCGAATCCTTTGACCTGGAAGCTGGAGATGCTACGGTGGTGACGCCGCAGCCGGCAAAGTTCAAGTACACGCCTCAAGCATACACTGCTTATTAGAGAGGGCATTCGGGACATACTATGGGTACGAACAAAGAAGGGACCGAATATAATATGGACTTATGGGGCTGGCGTTTGTGTTGGGTTCGATACCACTATCTTTCTGGGTCCAGACTTTGTCGGCCATGCACTATTCACTATGTTTATGACAAGCACGCGATCAAACTCGATATATGTCCAAAGGACTGTCATCCACGATCAGAGACGCCGGCACATCAACGGAACATTTATTGCATTTATAGAACACGCTTTCTCACCTTATTAGCTGATACCCTACTGTCCCGTCAAACATCTTGGTCCCACTCCATCAGCTAACATGCCACTACCTGCTATAGTCATGAAGCTCCGCTGGTGCTAAGCCATCGCTGCGAAGCACATAGCAGCGTTCATCGCTAGACGATATTCAATCGAGATCACTACGGACCAACTGCCACCCTAGATATCTGTATGAGAGGTATCTCTTCATAGTTGATCCATAAATCCCTGCTACTTACCCAATGAACGTATCTATCAGTCAACATCCTGTCCCCACCTCATTCCCAATGAACTCAGCATTGCCAGGTATACATTCTCCTTAGACTTAAATGGCAGAATAACAGCTTTAATTCTCTAATATGGTCAAAACATAGGAGGTAAACCCCCTGAAAAATCGGACTCTAATGTAAATCCAAACAGGGCCATGTACGTGACTAACCCGTCTCGCAGAGTAAAGAGAGGTCTGGAAGCTGTTTCTCAAACCAACGTGCATCTTAACAGCTACATGTGCAAGAGACTTTTGCTCACAACGAGCAGAACCATCAATAAAAACTCAAAGTGCGAGACTGCAACTGGCGCAGAAAGAGAATGGAAGCATAGCACGGCGATTAGCACGCATTATAGCACCGCCATGTAAGCCATCTTAGCCAGATGTACGGATAGAGAGATGACAAGAGGAGTACAAGAGACATGTTTTGATGGCACTCAAATAGGCCTTGATCCGCCAAAACACATGCAAGTTCTGTCTACAATTGGTAAAGACAAGTTGTACTTTAGGTCACGTCTAAATAATTATTTCGTGAAATCAACCTTTCTTGTAAGAACAGCACGCACTTTTCAGATTGAAGTTCCGCTTAACGTAGTATTTCGCTATATTCGTGCTCTAACAATAGAGTAGAGTGTGCGACAATCATCGTTTCATGAACAACATAACCAAACAAGGGGTGACTGTTGGCAAACAATCAAAGGCGCCGCTAGATAGAGAGGTAGAGCGATCAAGATCCAAGAAGTAAGCCATCTGAAAAGAAAAAAGCGATGCAGGTACACGAAGAAATTCGATATAAAAAAAAAGAACGATGTTCAGGATCAAAGCGCAAAGAGCGATGTTGAGGGCAGGGTCGAACACACGGAGAACATGAGGCAGAAACGGCGGAGACAGAAGCAAAGAGCGATACAGACAGAGGAAGGAGCGATGTAGACAGAGGAAGGAGCGATGTAGACAGAGGAAGGAGCGATGTAGACAGAGGAAGGAGCGATCGAGAGAAAAGTAGACAAACAAGGAAGGTGACTATGCAAACGAAGGACCGACCAGTAAAAGTGATACAGAGCCACGAAGCGTTTACATAGTCCGAGATACAGACAGATGTGGCCATGAGAGTCCAGATCGAGAGACAGGCAGACATTGAAGGGCAACAGCAGAACGATGAACTTACCGTACGTGCGACCTTGTGCACCAAGATAGAGAGACTTTGCATTATAGTAGCCATTATTATCTTATTGCTCGGAGGATGGTTGCTAAGGGACGACAATCCAAGGCCATGAAGGGTTGAGATCTGTTCGTGATAGCGACTCACTGAGTAGAAAAGCGAGCGAGCGATCATGCGTTTTTCTCGCAAGACTCTGAAAATGCGATTATCTCATTACAATCATTAAGAGAACGACTAACTTGCTTGCTCAAATGCGATTCGTCACACTTCAGTTCTTTTTACCAAAGCCCATCAGTTTCTTCAGTCTAGCCTCTTTGTCCGCAAACGAGAGTGCAGACTTCTTCTTAGGTTCTTCAGACTTAGGGGCAGGCGCCTGTTTCGTCTCCTCCTCTGCAACTGGTTCGCTGACTTGAAGCTCCTTGGCTTGTCCTCTCAGTGTCTGTTTCAGCAATGGCCTGTCACGGATCTCTTTCGTCACACTGTCGTCCCAAACAAACACGATAAGAGAACGGTCTCTAATACCCAAATCTTTGATCAATCTTTGCTGACTTGCAGGGTCAAAGATGAGTGGCCTCATCTGGGGGCCAGTCATTTGCAGTTTGAACCTGAGTGAAGGATCATCGAGCATTTCCTTGACCTTTGTGTAAAGCGACTCGGATGTATCTGATTGTGTGGCTCTCCATTCGACTGTGAACATGTCCGGGAAGCGAATGCGAATACTAGCAGTCTTGATCTCGTCGAGAGCTGCTGCCTTGCTTGCACTGTTGGCAGCGATCTCTTTGTCGGACAGTAGACGTGTGTTTCTACCCAACTTGGTGAGACTAGCTTGATGAGCGTTGGCATGTTCGACTGAGGGCAGGTAGTCAGCCTCATTGTATGCCTGTCTTGCAGCAAACGGAGTATTGTCAGAAGGAGCAGCGTAGACTGAGATGCCTGTGTCCAGTGAAGGAAATTGACTTTCAGTCGAAGGCATTTGTGTTGTCGAAGACGATGCTATCACGTCTTCTTCTTGTACAGGATGTTCAGCGGGAGCAAGATCAGGAGCGGGAGACATGATCGTGTCCTCTGATGGATCCTGGGCAGCGTCATCTTCGCGAGGCACAGCAGAGTTGTCAGCATCGGCGTCAGGAAGTGAAGAGAGCTGAACATCTGGAGCTGCATGTGCGCCGTGTGATGATGCGGTTTGTGTCTGGGAAGAGTCCTGCGGCGACAAGGCCTGTAGGTATGTGGTGATCTGGGCCTTAGCCTCTTCCATGCGCACACCCTCATTTTTGAAGGATAGCCTGATCAGGACATTTCCTCGGTTGTGACCTAGTTGAGCAAGAGATTTTTGTAGATCCAAGAAGGTAGACAGCTCTTTTGCGCTGCCTCCAATGTTCAGACAAGGTTGTAGATAGCAGAGATAGCCACTCCCAGTCTGTGAGCTCGGGGCGCTTCGTTCTGTGAGGTTGAGCTTGTTTGTGTTTCCAGCTACCCCATCCTCGAACTTGCGTAGTATGAGCCAGAGCGGAGTGTTGCTGGGGAAGTGGTCCTCTAGGCGTGGCGAGTTGTCCTCGGCGGGAAGTTGTAGGGCGACCTTGACGACGGAGGGAGAGCGAGAGGACTGGACGAGCTGTAGCTTTGCGCCGGAGACGAGACCGGAGAGACGGAAGGGCAGGGAGAGGTCGATGGGCTTGTCTTTTGTATTCTTGAGAACGTGTTGATCAGGGTCGAGTTGGAACTTGTCGCATGCTTGCTCGAGAACGGTGCGTAGAGAAGTGGCGGGCGTGACTTTGACTTGGATGCGCTTGAATGCAGCGTCCAGAACGACGACGTGGGATGCCATGATTATAGATGCAAGAGGGCTGGGATGGGTTCTTATAGGATTAGTGGGAGTGATTGCTCGAGCGGGAACGGGCCCAGTCCCAGAAGCGCTGGCCAATGGACCAAAACAAAGGCAGGCACCAGGTGTAGGAAAGAGCGACGACGAGAATGCGCTCACTGCGGGAAAGAGCAAGGCCGGACAGAGGTTGCGTCGAGGCAGGTGCGTTTGTGGAAGGCATGTTTGAAGATGCTGGTGGTTGCTGCCTCTGACGTCTCTTTGTTTCGGTGGCCTTCGGTGACGCGCCGCCATTTGCCCCGCCATGTGAATGTCCATGTGCATGTGGATGCAAGCGGTCGAGCAATCAACAACAACTTGACCATCCAACCACAGCAATCATGTCGTCCAAGATTGTGCACATCGAGTCGGCCCAGCAGTTCAGCTCGCTGCTGTCGTCGTCGCGCATCGTCGTGACCGACTGTGAGTGCGCCGAGAGAAGACCCCACCAACCATCTCTATACTCATATTGACTCTCACGACAGTCTACGCCGACTGGTGCGGTCCATGCAAGGCCATCGCCCCCTTCTACGAGCAGCTCGCCGCCTCGCTATCCCGCCCTAATCACATCACCTTCACCAAGGTCAACACGGACAACCTCAAGGACATCACCCAGACGTACAACATCACCGCCATGCCCACCTTCATGGTCTTCAAGAACGGCCGCGAGACTCAGCGCATCCGCGGCGCCGACCCCAAAGCTCTCGACGCTGCTGTAAAGTCCCTGGCCTCGGAAGCCGAGTCTTCTTCGGCTGATGCTTCGTCTTCATCCTCGTCTGGCACCTGGATTGGCGCATCCCTGCCTCGCGGCTACTCAGACATTACCGACAGTGTTGATCTGCTCAACCTGGACTTCCTCAATGTCGACTCGGAAGCTGGCAACGCCCGCGCCGTCTTCAACACTGCCCAGCCAAGCGCCATCTCGAAATCAAAGTCTCCCGCCGACAAGGACTGGATTGAGAGTGACACCGACGAACAACTCATGATGTACATTCCCTTCCAGAGCTCGCTCAAGGTCCACGGCCTTCACATCACATCCTTCCCCACCGAGGGCGATGATGATGTTGTCCGCCCTCGCACTCTGAAGCTCTACACCAACAAGTCAAACGTCCTATCATTCGACGAGGCCGAGTCAATCCCTTCGACTCAAGACATTACTTTGCAAGAGTCCGATTGGGATGCCAAGACTGGCACTGCCAGAGTTGACTTGCGCTTCGTCAAGTTCCAAAACGTCACGAGCTTGGTCATCTTTGTCGCCGAGGGAGAGGGCGATGGCGAGAAGACAAGAGTCGACCGTATCAGGATTGTCGGCGAGACGGGCGAGAAGAGAGCCATGGGTAAGCTGGAGAAGATTGGAGATGAGCAGGGAGAGTAACCATGTACGCTACCGCACAACTCTCAGCCCATGCTATCCTCGTATAACTCCTCATCCCCACAAACTCTCGTCCATCATCCGCTGCCTGGAACGTCTCTTGAACCATCTCCGACCTTGCCGTTCCCCATGGCCGAACGCAAATCACATACTGTCTTGTTTAGCGGAGGACGACTCCAGACTTTGATAGTCACCAGGGCTTCTGCTGAAGATCGGCCTTAAGGTTGAGGGTTGCGTTATTAGCCAGGTATGCATTGCATTTCTTGTTTGGCGGGCATCTCCGAGCAATTCTTGGACGAGGAAGAATGAAAAAGGCGGTCCAGACTAGGCACTCGCCGGCTTAGTTTGCTCGAACAAGGCTCCGGCGGGACTCCAAAGCATAACTCTGCTCTATACCGAACCACGATGATTTTGCCTTTTCTCTTGTCTCTTTTAGTCTTTCACCTCGGCACTTTTCTGCATTGTCCATTTGAGCTTCGCGGAGGCGTGGCATAGACTTCTGGGATAGTGGATAACAGTGAATCTGCACAATGCGCAAACTAGGCTTGGTGAGCAGAAGCAGGGGGTATAGACGAACATACGCGGGTTTGTTGGGGTGCTCTCTATTGACTGTTTGATCCCTCGATCGCTTGCAGTAGGCAGGAGTTCCACCACGCTCTACTCTATACAGCATCTTCTTATTGTTGAGTGAACCCCACGCAGAAGAAGTCTATCCACAATCCTCCGTGGTCGGCGAGGCGTTTTATACGTTTGCACATCCCAATTGCACGCGAGCTTGAATGTCTCAGCTATTAATGTTTGTGCTAGCCAGGCACGCAATGGTTATACAGTTGCGGGAACCACGCGGGGCGGTGGAAGGGAAAATGATTTGGGAATGGACGGGCACACAACGACACAAATGACACAAACGAACACAAAACGGGGAGCAGCAACTGTCATCTCCGGCCTTGCAAACGCACAAAACCGTCCACAGAACGCGTCTCAGATATGCTTGTTCATTTGTTTATCTCGGCCGTTTCATAACAATCGCCGTTTCACAACATAAGGTATAGAGTTGCGGCTGTGTCTTATGCGGGACGCTTACGTCTTTGTTGCGCACTTTTCCTCTTTCTGCAGACCGCTGTGAGCTGCATAAGAGGCTGAAGTTTATCGAGGTCGCTGCAAATCACGGGATATCGCGGTCTCGACGTGGGAAAGGTATCGATATCGCCGTCCGTGGCGGTGCGATTGCATGCTGTGCAGAGACGATCTCGGACCGCACGCGGTAGTTCGTCTATCCCAATAGAGCTACACTCTATACCTCAAGCTTTCCGCGTAACTCGTTCCAGAAGATCTACCAAACAGGTATTGCGTCCCTGACGAAAGAGGACATCGCACAAGAGAACAGGAGTTTGATCCTTCTCTCGCTTGACATGCGACCTTACTCGTGTGTAGGTTTTTTCCCAAAACACACAGGCCCAAAATTCAACGATCGAAAATTCGTCTCGATCTGATTACATATTCTGGCATTCTTGCGCAAACGAGGGGCTGGTATAGACCCAAGTGCCGAGTCGTACTGCGTCTTGCTACACGGACCCTCACGCGCCTAATGCTGCTCCTTAAAGAACCAGCCACAGGCGGAGGTCTCGTTTGGGTGCGTCCGTCGCCTATCTCTGCCTCTTGAGGGATCCCTGCCGTAGGTCCCGTGGATAAACGCTTGAATACCTAGGGCATGCAGGGCCAACGGGAGTGATGCCAAGAGTAGGCACAAGAGGGAAGGTGTACTAGACCTTTCGGTTGGACAGTACGCCCTGCATACTCTCGACCGAACAGAGGAATTGCAAATGCTGGGTACGGCATAAAGTCAATTGCAAGGAAAGGGTCACTCTAGCTTTCCCTCGTGGGTGGACTTCCAAACGGCAGTTCGAACGGGGCATCATCAGGGATTACTCGAGTACTTTTATGCAGGGTAATCCGAGAAGGCTATTTATGTGTGCCTGCTGTTTCAGATGGTGGAACAAAGTCAATCGTCTGTGTATAAGGGTCTGCATATTCCTTATACATGGATATGTCCACGTGCCTTGCAGGCTCTTCTATCTCTTGCTTTCTGCGTTTTTGTTTCTTGTGCTATCTCTGTCATACATGAGCGTCCTTCCTTCTTGCATACTTTGTGAATGTCCTCCAAAGCCATGAAAGTGGAGACTGATAGAAAATCACGTCTGCCCCAATCGTGAGTGTCGATCATGATCGACAGATCTATGCACGGAATCGGGACTAGACTAGCTATGGCGACTGCTTTTCTCCAAAGGACGTCGTCTCTTGCACCCACTCACCCGTCCCTGATGCCAAATTCTACTATTGAGATCCACCGGATCTACCACGACTGCTAAAGCGGGAAACAAAAACTTCATTACCCGTCAGTAGATGGGTGGAACTCAAGAGAGAGGGGGCAGAGATGGGCCGTCCCGTGCCTGTCGCACACAAAAATCATCCTTCCCCATGGGACTGGACTGGACTTACTCGAGGCTGCGTCTGCGCCCTTACGTCCGTATTTCTTACACCATAACGCAAGCAGTGGCTTTTTGCACCGTGAACGACAAGCATCCACCGAACGACGCCAAAAGACAGATGCCCCCGGATCGGTTGACATCTTTCAGCTGCAACCAGCCTCCACAAAGCCACCCTCGTATGTGCGATGACATTCCAGTCGTATCGAGAGGGATAGACCAAAAGACAAAGATTACGAGAAAATAAAAGGTGCATTGCGAAACGAAAAGCTAGCCCCATTGCGCAATGTCTAGATCCTCATCAAAGTCTTTGTGGATATCCATTGAGGAGTCCCAGAATGCTCACAAAGCCAAGCAAACCGTTGTTGCTTTTCGACACATGTCGGACCAAATCATGCCGTGCTGTTTTCGTACAAGCATGTGTCTCGGTCTCTCACAGGCACAAGAATAGACGATCGTCACCACGCGCGCGCGCGCCCAGAGATATCCACAATACACGATCCTCCATACTCCACCATTCTCGTGGGGGATCGGGATCCAAGACATGTCCAACAACGTGTCTGGCGACAAAATCACGCAAGCAAAACGCGTGAGGGAAGGATCATTAAGGATACGACAAAGACAGTTGTTCTCCACAAGGGCAAAAAGAGCTTATACTGGAGATTTACGTAGTGAAAAATAGTAGTAGTTGAACATGTATGTATCAGTCCACTAGGGAAGATACCCACTCTCTACTGCCACTATTGCCAACTGTACAGCTCAACCTATTCCCATCGGCGCCCCCCTGACTGCTCGTTCTGCCAGACTTGCTGGTTTGCTTCCCTTGGTCCTCTACTCGAGTAGTCATTCGATAATGTCCGTTGGAAAGAAAAAGACGCAGCTGTACCACGATAGAAATGTGATTGGAGGACTCGATAACAGAGGTCTAGAGCAGTGGAGATGGCATTATGGGGCAGGCGGGTCGCTGGGCGTCCAAAATATCACACGAAGGATTCTTTGGGGTTAAAGGGAAGCGTGTAGCCGTGTTATCCCACATCGATTTCTGCGCCGACAATTCGTGGCCGACGGCCGCATGCAAATAACGACAATCATCAAGATAATGCGTCAAAGCCGTGGCAGACAGAGAAGTTAGATGGTGGCAGGATTGCGTCTCGCCTGCATTTCCCCAGATGGTAGATGATGCTCGGCCTCCTACGCTTCACCGAACAAAGCCGTGGATTTCTCCATACAAATGCAACACTACCATCCCCGACCGGGGCATTGGTATGAGATCCTGAGATGCTACTCCAGAGTGGTACGGTACCACGTGTACTGTATCTCTGGTACCTATCTCTTGCCCTTTTTCCTCATTTCGACAAAAAATGCTCGTTCTCGGTTTTCTTGATTTTCTCATTCGCCACGAATCCTTCGTGTTACACGTGCCTGGCATTTGATGGGGCTGTTGAGGGGCTAAAGGGTCAGAAGATACAACATGCACATGGCAAGAAGGGTCATGTAGAATGACCGTTATACTTGCATAGACCTTTGAAAGGGAAGGTCGACGTTGTGAAAAGACGCGTGGTTGTGCATAGTCATGTGTGTTCTGTCTTATCTTGCTACACCAACGTCCAAGGTACCTGATGGCGTTCGGAGAATTGATGGTGTAAAAGGGAAAGTCATACGCACCGAGACGAGGATGAGGATGCGAAGGAGCAAGATACGTCTCTTCCCAAAGCTGTCAATAATGCCAGATCTGCCACCGCTTCGATGCTTTGCATGACAGGTGCATGTAGCCAGGTATCCATTAATCATCCAGAGCCCTGGGGCGCTTGACACTTGTTCCTTGCATAGCTCTTTCTGAAATCCTGATCGCTCGGAAACATGAACTTGACGTTGACGTAGCGCCTCCCTCCTGCAAGATGTGATGACATGCATCCACTCCTGCAATCAAAGGATACACGTCAATGGCTCATGCTCCAAACAAGCAGATCGAGTGGCAATGTTCATGCAACCATGGGTTGGTGTTGTAGCAGAGATGGCTTCTGAAACGAGTAGCTGAAAGAACCCGACCATGGGACTTTTGGCTTGCCTAATTTCCTCGAGAGTCGAGATCGAAGATCTGAAAGATAAGTCGATGCCGATAATGACATAACCAGTTGGGTGAGATTCGCGACGGACGGCCCGTCACGGTCCCTCTGCAAATCTCCCGCTCTGGGCCTTTCAGGGCAAGGAAAGAAAAGAAACCCAAAAAAGATGGAGAAATAAAAGAAAAAAGAAAAAAGTGCAAACAAAAAGATGAGGTGCGAAACGCGGCATGACGATTGCGGCAGCAACAGACGAGTCAAGTAGAGCGCCAAAGGTCTGGCTCACCAAGAATGTGGGGTTTTCTGAGAGAACCCACCCAAAAAAGAGTCAAATCGGAGGAGTCTTGCTCCGAACCAAGACGATTGGCTCCCGAGCAAAGCGAGAGGTTGAGGAGAAGAGAAATCGATTTCTCCCCCTCACCAAAGGCCCAGGGGAATCTCTGTCTCGTCTAGACGAACAATATTTGCGTTAAGCGAATGTTATGCCTCCCTGTTAACCCTTGCGAACTCTCGCCATGTAGTTGTGTGGAAGGGCTCTGGGCAGCAAAGTGGATACCAGTGTTCGCGGATCTTGAATTTGCAAGATGGGATTTTCGCTTGATCTATCCGAATCGAGGAGCCGCCCGCTCGCTCGTGTGCCAATGCCCTCAGCAAAAAGCGCATACAGTAACAAGCGGCAGTCGCGGCGATGCTCGAACAAACAAGGCACAAGGTTCATGTCTAGTCAGGCACGAGCGTTCAATTATTGTGAGTTGCACTCTTGTCGCTGGCGGTCGAGTACGGACAAGTATGCTCCTGCTCATCCTGGTGAACCTATATGCTGATTACTACTTTTCGATGCTCCGAGGAGGACAGAGTGTGCGTAATCGACATGCATAACAACTAGCTACAGTTTGTAGCGGGAGTGCAATGTCCACTTCCGTTATGCAGACTCGGAAGCATGAGTTAACTAGACAAAGAGCGCTTGACTGGAAAGATCAAAGCCTGGGTGTTGGAATCATGCCGTGCACATCATCAACTGCCGTGTCTCTAGCAGGAGTCACGGATACCAAGAAAATCTTTCAACTAGAGCATTGCAACCAGATCTAAGGCTGCATGCGGCACAGAGGAGATTTGCACACTGGGAATTCTGGTAGAGTGCGATCCCATCCCCGCAGATTGCCCATCTGAAACGTTGGTTCCTAGAGCTGACAAAGCCAAGTTTGGAAAGCTTGCAAAGGTAAAAAGCATAATCGGAGACATGTTGCACAAGGTAGAGATTCATGGACAAGAGGCAAGAAGATTGTTCAGAAATGTCAGAGGCCACTGTTGGGCTTGTTGTTGATAATCAGATAGCTAAGATAGCAAAAAGACCGTTTTCCCAAAGCTCCCATCCATGCAAATGCAGATATCTCGCTGTACAGTACAGAAAAAGCCCGAAGCAAAGGGGCTGAGAAGAAAGAAAGACCTTGCCCCAGGAAGGTGTAAAGATAGACATGAAGTGAAGAAGAAGCAACAAGGAAAGAGGCTCGCTTTGCGGCTGGAAACGCCAGAGTATGTGACTTTTCTTTGCTCGTACTCTCATCCAGAGAGACAGCACCTTGCGTGGTGTACAAGTCTAAGTAAAGCAGCAAACGTAAAGGAGGATGATTGGCATGAGGGGTCGTAAGGCGTCAAACGTCAGAAAGAGAAAGATACTGCTAGGCGACCGACATCTAGTCATCGCGCTTTCTCTTCTTCTGCTGGAAGCTGTTGTCCTCGGCTGACTCGTAGCCCGATTGGCTACTGCTGCTGGACCCGGCAACCGCGGCGGCGTGGTCGAAGAGCATGGCGCCGAGCTCGCTGGCGTCGGGGGTCTCGCTCTTGGGGCGAAGGACACCAGAGCCAACATCCGGGACATTGACAGCCATCTGGGAGGTCATGTCGCTGGTCATGACTCCCATGACGACGGTGCCGGCGCCGTGGGTGCGCTGGTGCTGGCTGAGGTTGTCGCTGCGGCTGAACTTCTTGCCACAGTCGGTGCACTCGAAAGGCTTGTCGTGGGTGTGGAGAGAACGGTAGTGGCGCTTGAGGTGCTCCTGGCGGCGGAAGCGACGCGAGCAGAGAGTGCAGACGAAAGTCTTGGAAGGGTCCTCAGTCAGGGACTGCTTGCGACCACGACGGGTGGTCGAGGAGGAGGAAGGGCCAGAGTGGGAGTGGTCATCTCCGGAGGCACAGGAGGAGGAAGAGGCAGCGGCGTTGCTCGGGACTTGCTGAGGCTGGCTGTTCGTTGAGTGCCCGGCAGCGGCGTACTGAGGGACCTTGGTCGATCTCTTGGCGACAGTGCGGCGGGCGGGAGACATGTCGATGACGGGGCCGGAAGTGAAGGAGAACTCAGACTGGCAAGGGGAGAAAGTGAGGTCCTCGTCGCTGAAGCTTGCGTCGGTGAAGCAAAAGCTGGAGTCGTTGGTGAATTGTGAGTCAACGCGCTGGCGCTTGCTGGCGCAGAAGTCGTCCTCAACGTCGAGCTCGAAAAGAGGCTCGAATGTGGGGAAGCCGTGGTTGGCAGGCATCAACTCGGACGCGTCGAAAGTCTTGGAGGGAGTGAAGTCGCCCTTGAGTATCAACTTGTGCTCCTCGTCATCGCCGGCGCACAGGGTGGGCAAACAGGGGAAAACGTTGCTGGGGACGGTCAGAGTGCGGGGATCGCACACGCTGGCGTCGTTGATGGCAGAGCGCGGGATGGGCGAGGGCGAGGGCGACAATGATGGGCATGCAGACGTCGACAGCAGGTAGCTGCTGTTCTCGGTAAATGCCGAGGCGGGATGCAGGTACACTTCAGCTAGCGAGTCAGCCGCAGCTCTATAATTGGCCAAGCCAGGGAAATTGCCCTCTCAATCAAACACGTACCTGGAGTCAAAGGTGGAGATCCTGACTGAGTCCACTCACCAAACATGTCGTCCTCACAGTTCTGCTTGAGCCCGTCGAAAGGGTTCATGTGGAGCTCGTTGGCCGGTGTGGGCATCATGTGGTAGTTGGACTGAGGGCTGTCGGCAGAGTTGAAGCTGGTGGCAGACAGAGTGGGGGTGGCAGGGCCATAGCAGTCAGAGTCGAACGACATGTTCATGTTGGGCATCTCTTGCTGGAGCATGATGGTAGGCTTCTGGTGCTGGGGGCGAGGCGAGGCAGCAGGAGTGAGCATAGCTTGCGAGATGTACTGAGGCTGTTGCTGGTACAGAGGAGAGCTGCGTTGAGAGTACAGGACGTGAGATGAGACGGGTTGAGAAAAGTAGTCCATGTTCTGAGGAGCCATGTGCGAGTTGTAGTGGATGTGCTGCTGCTTTTGAGGAGTGTAGTAATACATGGGCGACTGCATGGGAGTCTGGGTCATATATTGGTGTTCCATTGGGTCTGAACAATTTCGGTTAGCCTCGAGGGTCCAAGAGGCGGTGGTGGCTTCGACACGACGCTTACCCGATTGATTTGGGATATGCCGTGTGTAAATTGGGATTTGCGTTTGATTGCAAGAGACGAGTCGGTTTCAGAAGAGATATGACAAGACGGATTGGGAGTGTGGTGGAGTGCTGGGCTATGTATAAGATGCTATCGAGTCCGAGTGACGTCTGATGAGCAGCGAAAAAGAATGGTACGTCCAACGGGTAGATGGCAAAAGCAATGCAATGAGAGAATGGCCGGGTCGAATGGTGTTCGAAACGACCTGTTTATGGCTGGGGGAGCAGAGCATACAAGTACTGATCGTCCAACTCGAAACTGGCCGCAGGGCCGGTGCAATCATGGCGGCGGATGGGGAAGCCTCGGACGGCTTGGTGGGTACCAACTGACAAAGGCCACGCCCATCTGCACCGGTCCAGCGAGTCTGTAGTGTGCACATACCTGCACCCTCTGGCACCTTCAGAACGCGTTACTCCCGTGCCCCGTGCATCGACCGAAGGCGCCTGTCTGTGCCTTGATCCCGACGCTAACGCGCCAGCTTGCCGCTCGACGCCTTGTGGCGCGGCGTCGAGTCTATTTCCATCCGTCGTCGACTCTTAATTTTTTCTGCTGGGAACGGCCGTCACGCCAGCTAACCTAAGGCTGTTGATTCTAACGACGACACTACTGCACCTCGAGTTGTCAATCGTGAAGCCTCAGGACGAGTATCCACGTGCATCTGCCCTGTAGGCCATCTCACCTGCGTGTCGAGTGTCCAGAGCAGTGGCGTCCAAATCCGGCCGTCGCATTATCTTGCCCCGATCGACACTCGAATCCATAAACAGTTATACATGGCTAGTCCGTCAACAAACACGTCTTGTGAGCGAGTCCGCTCGACGGCTGACAATGCAAACCGTCTATCCACTCGTATCAAGCTCGTGCTGCTCGTCCGTTGCCCGTTGGTCAGCCTGGGTAGATACATGTCCGCTCACTGGTTATCGCGTCTCGTTCTCCCACAGCAAACGCTCACACATACGGACGGCTACGCGGCGGGATGCCCAGTTGCATCGCTGCTGGTGGTGGTGGCGTGCGTGCAATCAGTGAGCATATGATGTCTCCGTCATGCAAACGATCATCCTGCAATTGTCAATGACTCGGCCGTACGCAGACGTGAAATTACCGCTGTGCCAGATATCCAGCATGTATTGCAGGTACTGTACTGTACCTGCCTGGTCGTGCCCTCGGATTTGTCGGGGCTGACATGAAAACGAGCGCTGCTGTTTGAGAGTCGGGTGTGATTGTGATTAGTGCGTCGGCCAATCGCGCTGCCGTGCTGCGCATTTCTCGTCCGACTTGCGATGTCTTACTCGCCAATCAAATTCATTGTATCCCGAATATAACATATAGTAGTACATCATATACCGCTTACCTGTCATCTTGGCCGCAAATGACTTCAGTGATTTCTCACGTGGGTGAGGTTACGTAGGCCACGACAATCGAAATACATCCTGAAACGTGATAGTCAGGTGTGGTGAAGTCCCTATCGCTGCTGATTGGCTGCGTGCTTCCCCACGTTCACTCTCCGTCCTCGGGCCCAGTGTTTCAGCCTGGCCTTCTGAAGCTGGCCATTCTCGAAAGCTTCCACAAAGCACACCTCAATATGCATCACAATCAAAATGACAGCGTTTGTTGCCCAAGTCCTTGGTCCAGCAAATGGAACAATTCCCTTGGGCCTTCTTCATCCCTACAGACCCTGCGACAGACCCTTCCACCGCCGTTCGTTAATTTCTGCAGACCCTTGTGCATGTGTGTGCACCGCTCGGTTGTTCTCTGCCCTGTGGAAATGACACACACACACGCCAACGGCATGCCAGGTACGAGTGCGCTCGCACAAAATTCATCTGACAGACTTCCCAACAACATTTCTCGGTTGCTTTCCCAAATCGCTTGTCGCGCTCGAGATTCCCCCATTGACTTTTCTTGTCGAACTCCTGTTTCGCTCAACTCGCGTGTTCGCATGCGGGCAGACTCAGATCTGCGGCAAAAGCTTCCGCGTCTTGACTATCGTGCTTGTAGGAACGGGGCAACGCCTTCCGAGGGCCTCCAAAAGCCATCGACGATGGGCAAGATTAAGCTATACACGCTATTTCTTCTCATACAACTGTCGTCTAACATCTCGGGCCAACTTTCAGCTGGCAGGATAATTTGTGATCTTCCAGGATGCTTTTGGTGCATAATTATCCTGGCTCCGCAGCAGATTAAGACAATCGACAGGCATAACCGTCGGAAACGGCTTCATAACTGGGGATTGACTCAGTCTGTTGTTTTAGCACGCCTCTAATCGGCGGTACGGCAGTGACCTGATCTTCACAGCGCTCAGACCCTTCTACGTCATTGGGAGACTGGGATTGTGTGAGATTCGTGTGGCTCATGCAGGTACGCGACGCAGGAACTTCCAGGGTTGGGCCAAAAGGAGCAACACTGCTCGTCTATTCTACCTGTGTGAGGCTGTTCTCGCTTCTTTCTCCAGCTTATCTGACAAAGAGGTACAAAACCCTTCGCTACAGTACCGAATTCGATCTGGCAGCGGCAATTCTTTTTCGGAACCTCTCCCTGTGCGATACAGAGTCAGTTGTGGCTTCAATTGAGGTCCAGTGCTCTGCTCTGGTGATCGCCCCACAAGAGGCCGGGGAATAGGCTTAGTCTTCTTCTAGCCCCCATCATTCCCGGCGACGAAGTCCCCGACCGCGTCGGCTTGGTCAACTTTGTCGTCGCCGGACCGTCGACCTGCATGGCATCGTTTCAAGCCACACGATGTGGGTGCGAAAACACGTGAGAAGGCGTGAAGGCGGCGTCGCTCGTGCAGACCACCCAAGCCAGATCGCCAAGCACTCCAATGTCTTATCCCTTATCGCGGGACAGCGGGCGCTGCCTCTTGCCGCACCACGCTTCCATACATTTCACAACCCCCTTTGACATGAACAGCAGTGACGGCTCCGCTTCGACAGGAGACACTTCGCTAGCGCCATGCCAGGTCACTTGCGCAAGGCCAAGGCTACCCAGATCCGGGCTCCTGTCTACACCTGCCTGCTCTGGAAAAAAAGTCGTCTCCACTCGATACGCTTAACATCCTCGGAAGCAAGTACCATCGCCTGGCTTTTGTGCTCATGCAGCCTTATCCTCCTGCCCTGTAAGGCATGACAGGTCCTGCCACCAAGGTCCACCGCCAGGCTTGGTAAAGGCATGCTTACTCAAATCGTTCACATTTATCCCCTCAACCGATTTGTGGTCCTCTAATCCAAGCCACCAAGACGTTATGCTCCCCCCATCCCCATACCTCTCCCTATACCAAAGGCCATTATGCCGAGGCGGCCTGGACGTTCTGTCTATACCTGCCAAATTTCAATCCAGGGGCAAGAGTTTATCGTCGGCAACGCTTCTCATCTCGCTCATACTGGTGTTGCATGGATATCACGAGAGTGTGTTTTTCCATAATCCTCCTCAACAAGTGGCTCAAATCAACAGAGTAAACTTATGCGAAGAGAGGGGTTGTGTTTCCACAATGATTTCTAGTGATCCCAAAGTCTATACACCAATGTACATGCAAAACTACCTCTGAGTCCGAAAGCGAGAGCGATAATGGCCGAGCATCTACATGGTCCTGTCAATCCAGTCCCAGATCTTGGCAAAGTATTGCTCGTCAACAGGACTGACGTCTCTCAGAACCGCTACAGCATCTTTGGTTCTCGCCATGTCAAACGGCAACACGGTCGGTGCCGAACTCGTGTCTTCTGCTTTGTGCTCAGGGGCATAAGCCCTCTTCCAATGGTCTAGAAGTTTATATGCGGGGTGATCGGCGCCGTCTCTTTCCTGCATGTCTTCGAGTCGCGCTACCCACTTGGGCGGGTCCACAATGTCAAAAGCGCAGCGTTTCTTTAGCCATTGCAACATTGTGGGCCACGTAGGACGACGGTGCTCGTTTAGCACATGCAGGACATGCGCGCCGTCTCCGCTCCCGTCCACGCTTGCTATTCCTTGCATCAAGGCCGTGGCAGCAAGGTCCACGGGCAGCCAGTCCAGTGTTTCCTGATCGAGATTCGGCAATGCGCGCGATATTTTGACACTGCTCAGCATCATCGGCCAGGCCTCACTGGCATTCCATATGCCGCGTTGGGTGTCCCCTGAAAGTTGGCCGACTCTGAATATGGCAACGCGACCCTGGAGCTGCGAGCGCTCGTTCGCCCTGCTGCATATCTGCTCGGCGACCCACTTGCTGCGGGAATAGCCCAGAGTGCTTGCTGCTTCTGGATCGTTGATGATTCTTTCAGGGATGGAGGTGCCTTTGCTGTACGCCATGACACTTGCTACGCTCGAGCAGTATGCAAATCTGGCTGGTTCAGATCTGCCGGACCTCAATGCAAGATTGATGAGATTTGTCACACCTACCATTGTAAACCGCGGTCAGCAGATGGTCTGTTTTGCTATTCTTGTGGTGATGCAGCCCTGCAGCACATTTCATCTAATTGCAATATACAGAACCTGGTTTCTGGGTGCATAGATTGCAAGAATAGCATATCATGCACCCTATGACCAGGTCTTCTGATACGGCGGTGAAGGCTCCAAACGGGCTGGTCACACTCATGCATGTGTAGGATTGGGGGTGTGACTTACTCGCAATGTTGTCCTTTGCAAAGCTGCGCAAACGCATGCGAAAGTTGACACTCCATGCCACGTGCATAACAATCGAAACCTCTTGTGCAATCCTTTCGTAATCTCCACTGGAGAGACCCAGGTGATCATCTCCTAGTGACGTTTGAAGGACTTCGACCTTGTCGTCGGCATTTTCCAAGCCACCGAGGCCGCGCTGTTTGAGAGCCTTGTCGACCCGCTCAATTGAAGCTTGCAATTCAGCTCCTCGGACGAGGCAGTAGACCTTTTTGACGGAATCGAGTTGACGGTAGGAGTTCAGGAGATGAGCCCCTAAAGCTCCCGTTGCACCCGTCAGGACGATAACATCTCCTTTGTCGTTTCCACACTGACCCTGCCCGTTTGCGGACGACGATGGGCTTCTGTTATCAAAGTTGGAATACTGGTCGACGAGTTGGAGCATGAGCGTGCGTTCGTCCTCTTCGTCGGTAAGCTCTTGACCATGACGCTGCTTGACGACATACTCTGTCAATCTCTTGACCGTTCCGCAGTCCTCTACCACGTTGAGCGGCAACTGTTTGGTGGATTGTGGGAGCAGTTGTCGAAGGCCATATCTTATCTGCATACCGGCGACCGAGTCGACGCCATAAGAGAACAGGTCTGTGTTATCATCCAGTTTCGCCTTCTTCGGGACGATGGACTCTATCATCTCAATGATGACATGGGAAACCTTCTCGTCAGGCACGTCACCGACGTTGAAGGAACCCATGTTGGTGTACGCCTTGTCGATGTCATGTGCGAAGCGGGCCTCGACCACACCTCTTTGAAGGGTACCTTTACTGCTCTTCTCTAGTGGCTGATCAAGCACTGGCATGGCAACCAGCATCTTCTTTGGTATGCGAGCGTGATCCTGACTTTCCGAGTTGAGTTTCTCGATCGCTGGCCAGATCTTCTGTACGAGGTCATGGTCTGGAATATCTCGTGCCGTCTCTGAACGGAACAGCAAGGCGCCAGGGAACGGTTGGGCGTTTCCAAAGATCAGAACATCGTCTAGAAGATCTGCAGTAGCAATTGCGCCCTCCAGTGGAGCTGGGTCAAACTTCTTGCCAGTGATCAGCGTGAGTTGAGAGTCGGCGCGCGAGTGGTATCTCCAGGCATTTGAAATCGTGTCGTGAGGTGCGAAGAGATCGGCCGTAGCAAAGGATCCATCATCACGAGTTTGCTTGGCCTAGACGTATCACGTCAGTTGATGTTTGCTACCAGCATTTGGGAGAGACCTTACCATGTGCGGCCAGCCTGGCCTGATTACCAGTTCAACAAGACCGTCCTCGTTCTTCTCGAACGTAAGGTATTCGGCTCCTTCGTTGCTGCGTAGATACTGCCACTCGTTGTCTTTGGCATAGTCACGGTGCGATGACATGAGGAAACCACACTCTGCACTGCCAAATCGCGAGATAAGATTGATTCCTTTGCCAACCATGCGATCTCCCACTTCTGCCGGCAAGGCAGCACCGCCAACGCCAACGATATCCATGTTTCGAAGATGCTCAAAGCCTTGTTCATCTGCCTCCATCATCTGAAGTACGTATGGCACGGAGGCAAAATACTTGACAGGAGGAAGACCTTGCTCTGCGCCCTTTTCTGCTGCACTCAAGCACTTGATGACATTTGCCGCGGTGATTGGTATACCCTTGCCAGGGAACAGCCAAATAAGCGCACCACTCGTCCATGCTCTGAAAGCATCCGCTACACCGCCGTGGTAGAGCGGGGTGGTCGTGAACGTTGCGCGTTGCTTTCCATCGGGGAACGATGGAAGAACACCAGCACCTGCACGGTGTGTTTGCGGGATCGGCTTGGGTACGCCAGAGGAGGTTCCAGAGGTATGATGAAGATATGCAACATCTTTCTCCTTGACATCCGGGAAAGCTGGTGATTCGATTGCTTCATGTGCCATGATGTCTGACAGAGACTGATCCTTGGAAAATGGCAACTCGATAGCATGGAGCTTTTCACTGTTATCCCGAGCAACATTTGCAGCTTCTCCAGACTGATCGGCATAAGTCTCGTCGTGGAAGATGACAGTAGTCTGACAAGCCTTGCACAGGTGTGCGATGGCTGCTGGTTGGCATTGCGGTGCAATTAAGAGGACAGGGTGGCCTAATCGCATGAGAGCAAGCCAGGTAAACAGAAACTCCGGAGTGCTTGGGCAAATCAATGCGACCGTATCCGAGTTGGACAGAAGTTCTCCGTGTGTTTTCTGCAGCAGAGCCGCGACCTTTTTAGAGCCAGTTTGTAGGTCCGAGAAGGTCCATGTCTTGCTATCCCACTGAGAGTTCGAGTTGGAGGGAATGGCGAAGCCAACAGCAGGCTGAGACGGTATGGCTTCTGCCTGAGAATCGATAAAGTGATTGATATTCTTGAAGTTCGAGTTGGTCAAGCCCAAAGATTGGGCCTGCCCCAAAGTGCACGTAAAGTACGTGGCAGCCATGTCTGTTTCGTGTCACCAGTGGAGTAGCCAATAGTCTCGTAGAATAGAGGAACGTCAAATCAGAAAATGGTACAAAGCAGATTGTAACAAAGAAAAAGTTATCCTAGCAAAATCACCAAACACACGCCATGATCTCACGATACGTCGCAAAGAACGCGTTGAGGATGCTGTAATCCACTAGGAGCGCGTCATGAAGTCATCAGTTTGGAGACACACCAGCCAAGAATCGCGAGAGCTGCAGTCTGGCTGACATCTTGACTCTTTAACCACATCCATCTCCATAAATATACACAGACACATTCTTATTTCTGGTCGTACGACGCACACAGACAGTACTCAGCTCTTGGTAAATCTCTGCAGCCGCCTCGAGGCTCTTGCGGAAGCCTTGCCGCCAGCCACAAGTCGTGGGGTTGGAGAGCCAAATACGACGACAAGCAGTGATTCTTCTGCGTATAGAATGATCGGGTATAGTATCGCAGAGTCATGGCTGACAGGAATATATCATCTCATGCAGTACTCGTGATCATTTCTTGGGATAAGATATTTGTAAGTGTCTGAAGACATCATTTCTCTTGAGTGTTCTGGGCTTGTGCTGCACGTTTGCGACAGGGTCGTGCCCTTTACAACAATCCATATCAACGACAACTGCATAGAAGAGTCGCAAAGTGCATTTGCATCTTTTTGTCTGGATGAGACGTATATTTGGACTCTCTGGTTGCCTATAATCTCCGTCAGATGCACATTGATAGCCCTAGTGGTCTGCGATGATGGAATTCGATTTATTTCTGGTTTGACCAGAAAGCTATTCCAGAGTACAATGTCGTTTTCTGCTATCATTACAAATATCAACAGACACCGATCGGTAAGAAGTTGATCAACACACTCTAGTTTACCTAAAACGAGGTAACAAGAAAGACCTAAAGACACAAGCCTGACTCCAACTCCAAAGTTATTAACCCATCCAGCCTGGGGCAAGGAGTGGGCAGACGGAAAGGTATTCAAGTAATGCAATCATTCTGTCGGTATTCTGATGATATATCATTCCCCCAAAAAGAGAAAAAAGGATAG
>SWBF01000121.1:0-25070 GCA_023848595.1 Aureobasidium sp. EXF-10727 | reverse complement strand
TGGTCACCCACCGTAGTACTAATCTGCCGTTCAACTGCTTATGTATGGCAGAGCGGACGGGATGCCCAGTTTTCAGCTGACTGTGGCCGTACGTGAAAGCTCAGTGTTTGTTTCGCAAAATGATCCTCCCAATAGTCCTGGCTCGCAGTCGCAGTCGTATGCTCGTGTCGTGCTACTCAGGCGCCTCAGGAATCACGCGACGCCAGGATTACAATCCTCTTTCTGACGGGTCCAGGCTGACGCAGTGGTGCTCCTGAGTGACGTTGAGCATAGCACGGAGGAGTTCGTGCTGTGCAGCAAAGGATGTTAGGTCCACGGTCGCAGCCCAGAATATGGTGTAGCAGCCGGGTCGAGGCTCCTTGAAATTCGTCTTCCCTTGGCAACGGAGCCGAGAGAGTCCGATCAAGGATCCAGATGATAACAACGTGAACCCGCCATCGGTTACGCAAGCAGCATTAATCCTTAAACTTAAACCTCCCTCGAACCCTGCCGTAGTTCGCTTTTCTTTGTCTTTGTAAATTTCGCATCTCTTTCACCAATCTTTTCCAAGGGCGAGCCGTGAATTGTCTGTCTCCGGATTACCTGTCGGTGTTGCCTCTCGGTCCTGGATTTTAATTACGACGCCATGCGGTGTAGTCTCTGGATCCCTTCTTTTCACGCATAATTCGCCCTGGTCAGATGCATCCAGTCTTACGAACCCAATGGGTGCTGTCGGCTCTGTTGTTCGCGCTGCTGTGTTTGACTTCGGCCTGCGCAAATTCGCCAAAGAGTCCACGCGATGAATTTGCCGAATACGATCATGGTTACGAGACGGGGGCTGTTGAGAATACGACAACGACGATCGAGGATGTAGCGACTTCCAAACCCACGATCAATCACCGGTATCACAGGCATGGGACCGCACCGGAGATGTTGAGGGCTCGAGGTGTCTCCACGAACGCATCCAAGGTTACCACGTCAAATCCTGCGGCCTTATCCTGCTATGCCACTTACTCGGAATGGCGAGCTGGCTCGATGAGTTGGGCGATGACCGCTATCGGTAACAAAACGTGGCCCACGATGGTTACGACCAGCACCATCACACAAACATTCGATACAGTGGCGACGATCTATCCCTCTGTCAGTCTGTCAACATATAAGCTCTGCGACGGCTCTCCACGTGTGGATTTCGAGCCCTTAACTTTGACCTCACAGTACACTTCTGTCTCCAAGTTTGACGCGTATGTGACTGTGGGACTTCCTACCTATTCTTTGACAAAGCCCTGCGAAGCGTCTTCCGATGACTGCGAGTATCTTTACTACCATAGCGGACTGTCCTGGGATGATGTCACGTTGATGGCTCTCTGTGGTTCGCCTGCACACCTCGGTCTCGTAGGTTATAGTCCTTGCTCCAGATACTCTGCTGTTCGCTAACCGTCTCGCAGCCATGCTTGATAATGGGAGGTCCAGTTGAACTTGCCTACTTCCCGATCACCACGGTTGGAAGTGATAAATGTCACAACAACGGATCTACCATCACAAAAACTGGAGGCCCAACGACTATCGAGGCACTGGGAACCACACTTACTTCTGGTTCTGTCTACTTATCCTTCAAAAGTTTATATGCCTTTCAAGAAGGGTTTGGTAACAGAATTGGTCCCGCATTCACCGATTTCATTCTACCCCTACCGTCCAGTGCTATCTCAACACAATGTGGCGGATGGTTATCTGCCCAAGGCCCTGGAACACCTATCAATTACGCAGACCTGAACTTCCCATGGCCAGCAAGTGCCTACAACTGCATGAATCGATGTAGTACTGATGTGTCCTTTACTATAAGCAATGGTACCGGGGTCAGCTGGACCCCTCCTCCTCAATGCTCTACTATCTGGTCGGACTTGAATCCTATACTCGCAATGCCGACGGAAGTTCGCAACCTAGTCCCGGCATGGTCTACCTGTAGCATGTGGGATGCGGCGCTTCCCAACTTCGTCTTTGACCCACCTCGTGCCCTGGTCGCAGGCACAACGGTCGCTACACCAACACCTGCTTGGATGCATCAGGATTCTACTACTCTTGCATCTCCAGCAGCCACCTCCTATACTGCCTTACCAGAGACGTTGGCCTCCACGTCAACACAGTCTACCACTGCTACCTCTTCTGTTGATGTCTCGAGCACGGCGCCTAGCTCAATAGCTCCCATTGTGGCAACACCGACCAGAGGTATAGGTGCCACAGGCATAAGCATAGAATTCAGTGTCGGTGGCCACACATTCACGGCATCAGCGGGCGACAATGCTTTCTCCATCTTGGATCAAACTGTCTCGATTGGAGGCCCCGCGCAAGTGGTGGATGGCGAAACCATCAGTTTGGCACTGTCAGGCTTCGTCGTCAATGCGACCACGACTATACCATTCACTTCCACGCGCCCAACTACCACTAGTAGTGATTCACGAACCTCTTTGCAGCAGTCGCATACTGCCGGCAGAGGATCAAAGTCGTCTGGAGGGCCAACAATCGTGGTTTCTTGGGCAGGTGTCTCCTTGATGTCTTTACTTGCCATGGTTCTACTTTAATACGCCACATTTTTATTCCTTGTTATATCCATTGCATATAGGCAGCATCATTATAAGGCGGGGAGTTCTGGAGGTGTCGTCTGGCGAAAAATTCATGGCAGTGGAACTTTCTCATTCTGAATGTATACATGTTTCCTGTAGTTTAATATAATCTTTCCCAATCTCGAAAATAAAATCCCTATTTCTTGCTAGATCTTGATTAATATATCCTGCTCTTATGATTCGGACCTGCATGTTTGCCGATTTGCAGTAACGTCCCAAATAATTCAAGCATTCGTCACCGAAGCTGGTGGCATCTGTTCTACGAATACTTCGCCCACTTGATATGCTGAAATCCATAAAATAAGTGCATCTCCAATTGAGGCTGGTGAAAGAGAATCAAGAGGCACATGTGAATCTCCATGACAGCGGAGATAGCCACAATCTCCAAGTCTCGAACGCCTGGCCTGTGCACGCTTTACACCAGCGTCATCGATATGGCAACTTGAGTCTCGAGTCTGATGCGACTTCCCTCTTCATCAAAGCTATACTGTACTTTGACTTCTTTTATCGAGTTTTGTGCCTCTAAAATTTCCAGTGTCGTCCAAGTCCTCTTGCCGATCGCTGTCTGTTCATCATTTTACGGCCTGCTCTACTTGCCACCGCGACCATCTGTCGCAACTGGCGATTGAACTCACCTGCACTCTTTCATTTCCAGAAGCCAACGAGAGTCTTACTTGCCATGGCTCCCAGAAGAACGCGCGCAAGCGCTGCTGCTGAACTTCAAGTCGAAAGTGGCCAACAAGTTTCGAGTCCTCCACCTGAGCCTGCTGCCAAACGTCAGACTCGCAAGAAGGCTCCTGCAAAGTCCGTTCAAGTCGAAGATGAAGCCAATGTTGAAGCTTCAACGAAAAGGATGCCTACGCGTAAGCGCAAAACTCCTGCTCCCAAAGAGGAATCTCCAGTCTTCGGCGATGAGTTGCCGCACAACCTTGGCTCCCTACCTACCCCCGACACTGATGACATCGACGAAGCCAAAGAGTCAACCCCTCCCAAAAAGAAGGCCAAACGTGTATCAAAAGCCAAGCAGGTAAAGGCTGATCCGGAAGAGGTCGATCAGCTCGCCAAGAAAGCAGCCGAGATTGCCTCGCCTGATACAGAGCTCAAGTCTGAAGTCAAGGACGAAGCCACCTCTCCAGATGTGCAAACCGATGGCAAGCCCAAGAAGAAGGCTTCCAAGGGCAAGAGCCACAAACTCACTCCCGGCGAAACTCCTTATCCCGATTATGCTCACCCCACCACAGAGGAATGTTATGAAGTTGAACGCATTCTCGCCAAAAAGCACGGCAAAGTCACAGCACCAAAAAGCATCCCGCTGCCCTCACTGGAAGTTACTGGCTGCGGTGAGGTTCCTTCGGTCTTGGACGCCTTGATCAGAACCAGGCTTTCTGCTGCGACGACTGGTAGAAACTCGTCAAATGCTTTCAAAGGCCTCGTCAAGACTTTTGGTGTTTTGAGCGAAGGTGTCGGCAAAGGCAGTGTTGACTGGAACAAGGTGCGCCTCGCATCTCAGCCACAAGTCTATGAAGCCATCAAGAGCGGAGGCCTTGCCAATGCCAAGAGTAAAGACATCAAGGCCATCCTGGACATGGTTTACGAGGAGAATCAAGCTCGATGCGCTGCACTGAAGAAGGAAAGAGAAGCCAAGACCGAAGGTCCTGCTGGTTCGGAAACTGAACCTGCTGAAGAGAAGAACACAGAGATACAGCGCGCCGAATCCGGTGTGATTTCTCTCGACCACCTTCATCTACTCTCTAACGAGGACGCCTTCGACCGACTGGTCAAGTTCCCTGGAATTGGTCCAAAGACAGCCTCGTGTGTTTTGCTCTTCTGTCTGCAACGTCCCTCCTTCGCTGTCGACACCCACGTCTTCCGTCTCTGCCAATATCTGGCCTGGGTTCCAAGGGAAGTCCAGAAGGGTCAGCCTCCCGTCAACCGCGAAACCACTTTTGCTCACTGCGAAGCACGTGTTCCTGATGATCTCAAATACCCGCTGCACCAGCTTCTCATCAAGCACGGCAAAGAATGTCCCAGATGTCGCGCTGCGACCAGCACAAGTAGCGAGCGTTGGGAGGAAGGATGTCCAATCGAGCACTTGGTCACACGTCACGGTGCCAAGAAGGGTGAAATTTCTCCTGCAGGCAAGGCAGCTCCCAAGACCAAGAGAGCAGCTGCTGCTAAGAAGGGCAAGGGCAAGAAGAAGGTCGACAGCGACAGCGAGGAAGCCGAGAGCAGTGGTCTCAGCGACGTCGGGAGCGACGAAGACTATGAGTAGGGTCACCAAAGTGTGCAAGATGCTCTCGCAGAACGACACATTGCTGTGATAGCCCATTACTAGCTGGAGGACATGTAAAGGGCTCGATCATTTGGTATAGGGATTTTGCTATCTTGATATGGGAACAGTGCTTGTTTTGCTATCTACTCGGAGGAACGAATCTTGCTTGGAAGGACTTTGACGAAGACTCAGGGATAAGAGTTAGCTATCATGATGTTACGAATGTATGCTGCTTAGCTTGTAACGAATGTATCAAACTATATTGCTTCTTTCCAATCTTCCATAAATGACGAGCAGTGTGAAAAGTGAAGCTAGATTCTGCGCCCTCGGATACGGACAGCTGATGATCCAAGGGAAGTGACGACCGTCAAAGCTAAGTGTTGGCTTGTGTTTCGTGAGGCAGCAACTTCGCAGGAAGGCACTCTCTGTTGCTCCTTCCTGGCAATCGCTGTTCCAGCACATCCAGACTTTCTGACTTTACATCACAACGCAACAGACCGCGTCTATCATCCTCGTCGTCACGTAAGACTGCAGGGTATAATTACACCCACATCTGCTGATCTGAAACCAGCATGGAGAAAGCTTTCGCTGAAATAGTCGAGAAGGCTGTCACCACAGCCGTCAACAGAGCCGTCGACAACTCGATCAACGAGGCCGTCAAGAAAGCTGTCAACGAGGCCGTCAAGAGAACTGTCAACGAGGCCGTCCAGAAAGCTGTCAACGCGGCCATCAATGAAGCCGTTCCTGTCGCCGTGAACAACGCCTTCGAGAGGCAAGCCAATGCGGACATGGAAGAAGCCATGAAGACCACAATCGAAAGAATCACCAGAAGAGAAGAACTCAAAGCTGAGATCACAGCAGTAGGCTTGGCCAACTCTACATAGACTAAGATAAAAACTAACACTCGAGATCTCAGACAAGAACTATCATGGGACAACGCCAGTGTTTGATTCATTACGCACCGAGTTTATGGAGTCGATGGCTCGTGAATCATAACGAAGATGACCTTCTCAAGGTCGTAGATTATGAGAGACAGCTCACTGAGATGACCAAGGAGGACGAATTGAAGGAGCAAGCTTAACAATCAAGAAACGTTCAAGCATGTCTCAAGGAAACAATAAGCTTGAAGGAAAGTAAAGGGTTGTCAGTCATCTGCAACTGTCTGCTTTCGAGGGTTTCTCACCCTCAAAGTTATCTGTACTGTATTAAACGTTTGCTTTTGTGCTTCCACCTCCTGATTTTCCAACTTCCGAATTCTCAACACCTGGTTGCCTGACTTCTGAATACCATGTAATGAACCGCCGATGCGATCCAACATCGAGCTCAAACGACTCGAGACGAAGAAAGAATTTCAAGTCATCAAAACAAAAAGGTGCAACAGGCAAGACTGGAAGAAAAGAGAACAAGTCCGAGACCAAAAGAGGGTAGAACCACTGATTACCTGCTTCTTTCAAGAAGTTCAAAGAAACAAAAGAAAGAGCGGAGAGTCCTAAGACCAAAGGCGCAAAGAAAAACCAGAAAACAAAACCAAGGGGTAAAAGAAGCAGGCAAGAACGACCAAAAAGAGCAAAAGAAGGAGAACGCCGAGGCGATCCAAAAGTCCAACCATCTCTTCTCCCATGCCAAAAGTAACGACAGTATGAGCAGAAGCTTCCAAGAGAAGAGCGTGACTCACTCCTCCCTCAAAGCCAACACGCTGCGGTTGACAAAGCGATACCAACCCGCCTCTCTGAGACGAAACTTGCGCACGTCACACTCGGCACAAAACAGATCTTCTTTGACGGCCTCCTTGATCTTTGCCACAAGCTCAACAATGCATTTGGGTGTCTTTGCATCGTTGTCGGGAATGTTGAGGGCATGCATGGCGTTCTCGACAGACATGTCCAGGGGAGGATAAGTCTCGTCCAGCACGGAGAGGAGCTCGGTCTGCAGGGCCATGCGGGTGGAGTTGAGTTTGCCGTTGACGTCGGGGTGGAAGGCTTTGTTTACGTTCATGAGGCTGTTGAAGGAGGGGTTTTCGGTGATGCATGACATGGGCGACGTTGGCGACATGGGTGATGTGGGCGAGGCAGGGGTAAGCTCAGAGTCATCACTATCGGTACTCTGGCTGTTGTTTTCGGTGGCATTGGTCGAAGAAGATGAGGCTGACGAAGTACTGTCGTTACGTGAGGGCGGGTGAAGAGCAGTTTCCACGACGGCTACTTCAGCTGTAGTAAGGGCGTCGCCTCCCCTCAAGGCTTTGATGCGCTTTTTCGCCTTCTTGCGCTCTCGCTTCTTGAGCTTCGGAGTCGTCTCTGGGTCGTTGTCGGTGAAGCAGGAGATGGAAGCTCTTTTGCTGGTGGGCGAGAAAGGCGAGCCCGGGCTGGCGCTGGGCTCGATGCCTTGTTCCTGTTGAAGCTGAACGAGTTGACGGAGCAGCAAGGCGAGCTGTCTGTGGCGCTCGTTGTGGGCGCTTTTGTTGCGGCGGCAAGTGTCGCAGTTGTGAGCTTGGCCTGTGTTGACCAGCGTAAGTCTTGTGATCTCTTCTCTCGCTCGATCATTCCAATACTATGAACCGAGCGGAACAAATATTGATGCCGGATGAGATCGTGGCTAGGAGATGTTGACTCACCAATCATGAAAAAATGCTGATGGAACAATGGACAAACCTCTACATGCTTGAGGTAGCAGGTGTGTTTGGCTCTTGGATTGTTCAATGGAGTCTGGCACTTTGGACAGTGGTGCTCTGTAAAAGGTCAGCGGATACTGTATGGTCCAGAAAGATCGTAAGAAAAGCTCGACTCACCAAGACCGGGGCTGTCTTCCCAACGGAGTAGTTCTTTGGTCATCTTGAGTCTGCGAGAGAGGCTTTGTGTGACGATCTTACTATGCGCCAGATTTGAGTAACAAAATCTCTTCCTCCTGAGAGCGGAGAATTGTCAGAGCAAAAAGCGACGGTCGGGAGAAGAATGATCTGGGTACAAACCTCTTTGTCGAGCAGGACTGGCAAGGAAGCTGAATGTAGTGTGCAGACAGCTCAAGGTACGATGTGGTCAAACAAACACCGCTTGGCTGATCAGGGACGACGGAAAATTTCTTCGGAGCCGGAGTTTCGTCACAGTCAATGGATCATTGGTCCAATGGGTTTTGTGAGTGATCCGGCGGAAGAGAGCAAACGCACGAAACAAACGGAGAGCGGAAAGAGATTCGGGGCTAACATTGCAAGAGAAGAGTCTAGGCAGCAGGAAAACGATACAGATTGCGTACACGTCTATCGAACAATAGACACTTTCTTGCAGATATGAGAAAACACATTGCACCTACAGAAGACCCAGGACAGGCAGCGTGCCGCTTATGCATCCTTCACCATGCGGGCACCCGCCCAGACGAAGGGGTAGTTTCTCTGGTACCAGTTGACGCTGCGAATATGCTGTCAGTTGATATCTCAAGAGTGGGCACTGCAAAATCAACTTACAAACTCTTACGTCCTGCAATACGCGGATGGGTTGCCCAGGATCCACCAAGCACGACGTTGTGTTTACCATCGAAGAAGTCGGCTGCGAGACACGTCAGGGCGGATTGAGTAAGGATCTACCAAGACGCTTACCTGTGTAACCTGGATAGAGGGGCATAGCCTCAAAGCCCTCGTGTTTGTTCAGCACTGTGCTGGTCCACTCCCAGACACCACCCATCTCCGATTGACCAGCAAGCTTGTTTCCGTGCTGTGAAACGGGCATGGGATGCCAGTGTCGGAAGCCAACATTGGCGCCTAGCAGGTCGACGAACAGGTCGTTCGGGTTCGGACCTGCAGAGCTGGCAGATGGGGTCTTGGATGGTGGAGACTCTTCAACGCCATCATTGACGAGATGCCTGTACCCGAGTTAGTCAAGCTGAAGATGTATGTCATAGTTGTACTGACGCGTTCACGGCGGGAATCTTGGCCCCAAGCGATTTATGCGCTTTAGCCTTTGCTTCATCAACATAGTGGTAGATGCTTCGAGCTTCCTCCATAGTTGGAATGCGACCACCCATCCAGCGAGCGCAGCCTGCGATCTCATCGTATGACGCACAGACAGGCCAGTCCAATGCTAGCTTCAGAGCGATCGGGCCATATACAGTACGTACAGCTTTGCCATGAAGGAAAGCTGATGAGGATCCATTAGTAATCTCTTCACCATTGGTGCGAGAAAGAGCCTGCCAGGATGCGGGAAGAGTATCAATGTGGTTCTCCTCAAGGTACTTGGCATATTCTCCGTTAGTGATAGGTCTTCCTTGGGCCTTGAAGGCTGGCACCCGCACGGTTCGCTGAGGCTTCTCGTTGTCCCATCCGAAGAAGTGCTCGGGACCAGAGTTGTCATCAGGATCTTCGATACCGATCTCCACCTCCTGTGCTGGAATATCGAACCATTGGTTCTCGACAGCGCCTTGTCTTGCTTGAAGAGCCAGAGCCTGGAAGTCCGGCATCACTGTTGTGGGCGGGGCCATGGTCTTCTCACTCTGTATGAGCATGTATAACAGCGTCTCGAGATGCATAATCTCGTGCTCATATGACAACCACAAAGCTCGTGAGACAGCGCGATCTTTTGTTGCTTGACCTGAAGCATACAATTTCTTGACTCGAATTCGTACCTTCGACTGGAAATCAAGGATTTCGTTCGCTGGTGGCCATGAGTCTGGAATCTCGCTGTGAGCATGACATTGCTCGGGGTCATCAACATCAGGGTCGATTCCTCGCTCAAAGATACTAGGGTAAGAGCTTGGCTCTGTTGGCTTGCCGTGAGTCGCACGTGTGAGGTGGATGTCCATAAAGGTAGGAATGTGACCGAGGTAGAAGATGCAGGCATTGCGCAGCTTGATGGGTTTCTCCAGCAGCTCCTCTTCTGGGATCATCTCCAGGGTGACAGCATCCCAAGCAGCCCAAAGTTGATCCCATTCTTCGAGTGAAGGGACGGGTTGGGCGGCGTATTTCTCAGCGACCAGGGGATATTGCACTTTGGGTTTGTTGAGCAAGTGCAGCGCTACAACACGTAAGTCCATGAACCTGGATTTTAGATGCGTGAAAGGGGACTTACCATAGTCACCGTCAGAGTTGGTCCACTTAGCACCTTCTGTCAAGCCGGCATCAGACCAGAGCCGCTCACTCTGGACTAGATTGTACTTGTAGCTCTCCTCAATTCTGACTTGCTCTCCTGCACGGATCAGAGCACCCTCTATCGTCACATCTTCTTTGGGAGAAACGAAGGCTTCATGGCGGTCAGTCTCGTTGTTGTACCGACCAATCACCTCCCACTTCTCAACATCGAAGGCTTCGTAACCAAGTAGTCTGTTTGCTTGTCTCAGACCGCAGAGAATGAACTCATGCGTCAGACCTTCGCGATCATTGTAAGCATGGTATACCTTGTCTGCATCCGTGCAAGCATCGACACCCAACAACAAAGTATCATTGGGGTCCAGTGTCTCCGAGAACTGAGAGAGGAATTTTGCAGCCTCGTCTCTAGAGAAGTTACCGATACTCGAGCCTAGAGACAAGATTGTTTTTGACCGATGAGCGTTCTCTGGCTTCTTCAGCCAATCGAGGCCTTCGTCATATGTTCCTAGGAGTCCGTGGCATTGTACATGGTTGAAGGTTCCTTGTGGCACCTCGGCCAAAGTGCGTTCGAGTTCTACCTCCGAGACGTCTAGAGCATAGTAGGACACGTTCTTGCCTTTGCGATCGAGAGCGTCGAGAAGGATACGGACTTTTCGGAGGTTACTGCTTGATAGTCAGCGATCCGCAACCAGCATCGCGCAATATAGTGGCTATACACACCCACTGCCTAATTCTACTAGCATAGAGTTCGACTCTAGAGCAATACGGTCCGCGATACGATCAGCGTATGCTTCCAAGACTTGTATTTCCTGTCCTGTAGGATAGTACTCTTCCAGGTACGTGATCTTCTCGAACAGCTTCAAGCCATCCTCGCTGTATAGCAATAGTGTAGGCAGCTTCTTCTCTTGTCCTTCTCTTGCATTGAGGCCTTCTCGGATCTGAGGCACTAGCGGCGTGAGACCTCCGCCATCTTGGCGGATGTCAATGATCTTTGGGGCTGTGGTGGTATCCATGGCTGACGTGGTAGTGTTGCTATGGTGGAATGGCGCGATCTTGCGTGCTCAAAGGGAGGGGCAGACCGAGGGTATATAAGCCGCTGCACAGGTCTTGCTTTCCCCTCGTTCCTGTAAACACTTGACCCCACATCCATGTCCAGCTGTGTCATCAATGATCAGAAACTCAGCCATCCCACTCGGAACGACTTCCGAGCCGCAGACGAGTTAGCCACTCGAGGCTTTCAAGACCAATCAGCTTGAATGAGCCTCGACTCGATCGAGGAACAATGATATTTGTACCCGAATTTCGCGGGGCAGCATGCGAGATTCTTAGCACCCCTTGTAAACACTTCTAGTGCCGTAACGATGCGGCATTTGTGTCAGACGCTGCCTACGAGTCAACCTCGTGTGTCCCATGTCACCACCTGAATGGTCGGTGGCTGGCCAATAATTCAGTTTGCTCGATCGATCCTCGTGTGACGTCAACATCGGGCTCTACTCGGAAGACCGGAGGCTTCGGCAGTCAGTCCGCCAAGCCCATCTTTGCTAGAAGTATTACCCTGGACATTGCTTGTAAGTTGTGCACGGTATAAGATATTTCGTGACGATATTTCGATCAATCTATCAAGGTAGCCGTGGTATTCAACTAATGTCTCTATTTGAGCGTTCTGGATTGGTCCACGTTGAGGTGATTACCATGAACTTGCACTGTTCAAAGCCACTACTCCGCAAGAAACAACAAAACAAGACAGCAACAAATTCCTTTCCCTTTCTCTGTCATCCATAAATCTGACTGCCTTGTTCGCCGCATGAAGAGGCTACTTCTGGGGAGCTTGGTCCCGTCTGGTCTCGTCAAGGCTCTTCACTTTCTTGGTCAGGCTGTTGACCCTCTCTCTCAGCCCCTCGTTCTCGCCCTGCAATACCGCGACATCGTGTGTCAGACTCTTGTTCTTCCCTTCAAGCTTATTCGCGAGAGCGCGGCGCTCACGTCTCTCTTTCTCCATCATGGATTCCAGTCGCTTGATTCCCTCTTCCAAGCTGCCATCACTGAGCCCAGCCTTCTCCTTTTCGAGCTTTAGGATGCGTGATTCAAGTGCTTTCAGAGTGACAGTACATGTTTCCTGCTGCGTCTGTTGTTTTGCGACCACCATGGACTCCAAGGCCGCTACTCTGGATTGCATGTCTTGCCAGTGGTTGTGCGAGCTTTCCAGTTGGCCGACGCGCTCGGTAAGAGTTCCATTCGCGGACTGGAGATCGCGCACAAGCCTTTCGTGATTGGAAAAGTATCTGCTCAGGTCTTCGAAGCTACTGCTGCTGCTGCTCGCATGGGTCTGGTGGGCTGCCATCGGCTGGTCGTCGATCAGAGCTGAGTCTTCTGGTATAGCAAGTGCTTCCGAGTTGATAGGCTGACTGCCTCTGGTGTCGCTTCTGTTTCGATGGGCGAGATGTAGAGTATCGTCTGCGTCTGGCTGTAGTACCTCAGCCGAGGGTTGATCGTCCTTAGCTTGGCCAAGATCAAGAGATCCCTTGTAGCTGTCCTCGCTGGCCAGATCGTCAAAGTCCAGCTCGAAGACTGATCCTCTCCTAGATTCCATAGGTGTATGGTACTCGTCGTCATTGTCGTCACAAGCAGGCAGCTCGAGGAGCTCGAGTGTCTTCCCATTCATGGACGATCTGGTACGCTTGGCAGGAGGCTCAGTGCCTTCCCTGTCGTCTACCTTGTCAAAATTGCGTTTGTGTACGTGGCTGCTTGGTCGGAACTGACACATCGTTAGTAAATCTGTCGCCAATGCCTAGATGTCTCGAACATACTGGAGGATCCTTGTTCTTTCGAGGAACGGTGGCGCTCTTCTGGACACCGTTGGCTTGAGAGCACTGGAAGTGTCTGCGGATGCAGAAAGCACAGCCAGTGTTCTGATACTTCTTGCCGAGCAGGGACATGCATGCCCTGTCCTCTTTCTCGCACAAGTCGCACCGAGGATTGCGCTCTTTGCCGTAGTGAAGACCCAAGCGTAGTTTCTCGTCCTCGCGGTTGTTGCGATCAAGGGCCTCCCAGTAGTAGGCACCCTTCAACTTGCGGTTGTTGAAGTCTCCTGCATATAAGGGAGGATGTGGTCGGACTACCTCGGCGTCACGAGGAATTGCTTCCTTACCAGGACGGTAGAGTAACGCAGGAGGAAGAGGACGAGGCGAGTCTTGCTCACCGAGTTCGGAAGAAGCTTTCATCGTTGAACGGAGTGTAAGAGAGTTGTGAAAGAGAGGAAAAGTGTTGTCCGGGAAGATGAGCAGGGGAACGGAGATGGAGCACGGCGTGTTACGTGGAGCGAAGGAGGAGAGATCTGGAGAAAGTCTCAGGGATTTTATACCCAGGAGGAGATCTCAAGAGTCACCCTTCTCATTCAATGGGCCCGCATAACAACGCAGGCATGCTCCATCTGCGGGCCCGTAGACCGGGAAGGGCCCATTCCCTTCTGCCGTCTCCTCTCAGAGCCAACCGATCGCAAAGCCAAGCGAGCAAGTTTGCGGCTAACGAGTCGGATTGAATCGATTGTGGAAACTCTTTCGAGAAAAGGACTGGGGGAGCCGTCCTAGAGAACGTGCGGTGAACTATCAAGAACATATGATCTTCAGGATTTAGTATCGTTTGTCCTTTCCATGTGCTAATATTTGGCACAGCTAGCTATACAAATACGCGATATCTTCTCTAGAAGCAGAGTGATGTCTACCGAGAGAATGGTCTCTGAGACGCGTCGCGTTGGAGAGGAGGGTTGGGGTTGTGCGTCTTTGCGCAAATTATCGCAGGAAGAGCAGGAGGTGAGTCAAAGGGCTGACATCGCCCCGTTCGGTACTCTTCTTATGTGCGGGTTCAAGACTAACATTTCCTTCTTCGAGCTCATACTCTTTCCCTGTTATTCAGATTCCTGACTCCTTGAACACGATGTCAGCTTCCAATTTCCACGAACGCTTCCAGATGGCTCGCCATTCTCCCGATTACGTACCGAGCGAGACATCAGTACGAAACTCGCCCCTCCCTAGTCCCGGTCCTGCGGCACGAAGCAATCGACCACCCTTACCTCGAAATGCTGTCATGAGCAGAGAACATCCTCCCCTTTACGCTGGAGACTATAACAACAACCTGTCCAAGGACATGTACTGGTGGGAGAAACTTGATCCAAATGATCCTGAAGAAAAAAGGGTTCTTCTTGCCATGTACTATGGCGAGGAACGTCAGCCCCGTTGTAACGTATGCGAAAAGCAAAACCGTGCTTGCATGTGGCTCCTTGGAGAAGAAGATCAGATCAACAAGAGCTGCGTCAAGTGTCGTCGCGTACATGCTACATGCAAGACTACCGCGAGTACCGAAGCGAGTCTAGACGACCCGAGGCCGAGTATTGAGGCCCGCAAGAACACCACCAAGCAACGCATCTCCTCTCACAAACGCAAAGCGAGTGAATCTGAGACTATATCTGCAAAGCGTACCCGCTCTTCTTTGAGAGTCTACTCACCCAGAGACTCTACTGATGATCAGCCGGAAGTCATCTGTGTGGAAGCTCAAGATGATCAGTACACTGGGAAGCTCGCTGATCGCCCATCGACCGCCGAATGTAAAGATGGCCGTCTGTCAAGCATCACGCTCGGTGCCGAGTATGGCACAAAGAGCCATATTCGCACGTCTCGCCAAAACTCACCGGACAGTGCTTTGCCCGGCGTCAGTCAAATCGAAAAGGGACTCTGCGCGCTCATCGACGAGCGACACAAGACCGAGCTTGATATTCTCAGAACCACAATCAAAAACCAAGCAGCCGACCATCAAGCTCAACTGGCGGCCGTTCGTGCTGATCTCACGAGGAAGGATCACAACGGGGCAGCAGTTGACGAAGATCAGATGAAGGAGTTGGAAACACAAATCGAGACGGAGAGAGTCAACAGACGTCGCTTAGAAGACGAAAACACCCGTTTGAAGAACAGGATGACTCGACTAGAGAGTGGGCAGAAAGCAGGATTGAACGATCTTCAGGAGCAGATTAGGAAGTTGAGGGAGGAATTGGGTGCTAGATACTAGAAAACCAGTCACAGTCTCTCTCCTATGCCAATTACCAGTGTGACATGTGTTATAAAAGTGCAGAGTTGTATACACAATCAGACAAGTGACCATAGAGATATCCACAGCATGATTATTGTGCATTTGTATTGTACTGTGAACTCAATTAGCACGAAAATGGAGAGAGCAGCAGGGCGAGAAGAGGCAGGGAGCAGGACTGACAGGAAGTACGAATAATCCGCTTATGTTCTCGTGAAAAGCAACGGATGGGCTGCCATCCATCGAATATACGACAGTAATTTCTCTCCCTCTACAATACCGGGCCATTTTACTTGCTCATTCTGACGAAGGCAAGCTCGAACTAGCTCAGAAGGCGCAGAGCAAGATCAGGTGATAGTACAAACCCAAGAAAGAAACTCAAAAGGACGACGCAGGACCAGTGATCCAGCAGGGGACAGGGACGAGACAAAGTCCGGTTGGATCCTCACAGATGGTGACTCCTATGTGAAGTTGACTCATTGTGACAACCGCGCAGGGTATAAGAACACCCCTCACCTTTGGTTTAGAACCCTGCCCTCCTAAATTCTCCCACGACTCCAGAATCCTTCCCTTCCTCCTCCCAACAGGACTTCTTGACCTCCTTCCATCCAACATCAACATGGCTAGGCTACGACGCAACGACTCGGACCCGCCTACGCCCAATCTCTCTAAGCCTTACTGGAGGCCATCCTTCCCTAAAGGCAACAGACCCGCCGTGCGACGAGCACATCCCGTTCTTAAATGGGGTGATTACAGCCCTTACACGGGCTTGTACTACTGGCAAAAGCCAAAGTTCAGAAGACTTGCCACCGCCTCCGATAGTTATGCCACAAGGAAACACAAGCGAGCAATTACAGGCTTGTACTATGGTGTCGAAAACAGTCCTCGCTGTGGTCCGTGTGAGAAATACGATCAGTCATGCACATCGTCTCTCTACTCTCAGAGCGCATCATGTACAAGATGTTCGTTGATCTACCGCAAGTGCCCCTTTGCCAATGGGGGTAGTAATATGGTTTGTACCAGATCAACATGAACATAATACAAGCTCATGCTGACACAACCAGGATACCGCCCAAGTTCCATCGCACGCAGAGGACCAATCAAACGATCAACCATCTGCAACCCACCACAGGAACTCAAGAACAGACGACAGGAATGCTGGAGCAGTGAGACAGCCGGACGTCCAACCACCCGCAAACCACCACAAAATCTCCCATCCGAGACCCAAGTCCATCGATCAAGAAGACTCGGATGACGAACCACCTTTCAAGAGGACCCGAGCTCATCGTTATTCTGACAAGAGATACGATAATGCCGACATGATCCAGTCAAGACCTACAAAGCGCCGCAAAGTCTCTGAGCCGAGATCAAGGCCCATCGATCAAGAAGAATCGGACGACGATATCCCTCTCAGGAAGATCCGAGGCCGTCGCAGTGCTGATAGACCAAGGGCCACAGATCAAGAGGACTCGGACGACGATATCCCTCTCAGGAGAACCCAAGGTCGTCGCAGGTACTCGGAGTATGATGCAGATGTCATCAATGTAAGGCCAAGAGACCCTAGCCCTCGTGGCACTGCAAAAGCCGCCGTAATGCAACCTACGAGCCATCGACGAACAGTGATCGAGTTACTGAGCTCGCCTCCTCCGTCACCTCTCTTCTGTACTCCATCCCAGACGCCCGAGCTCGAGCAAAAGCCTCCTACAAACCCGCAATCCCAGATGAATGCTTTCTACACCATCGAATCCCAACTCCGAATGAACGATTCCTCCACAACCACCACCACACCCAACCACATTCAAGTCAACCAACCTCTTCGTGCCCCCGAAGCCGGAAACTACCACCATCAGGCAAACCCCCATCGAGATCGCAAACAAATTCACAAGCTGGAAGAACAACTCAACAAACTCGAAGAACAGCAAATCCGTAGAGTCAAAGAAGAAATACGCGAGATGCGTAAAACGATGAACTATGCCATCAACCAGCTCATGCTGCAGTAATCAGAGGAATATTAAAGTGGGAGACTGAAGAGACGCGGAAAGAAAGTCGTGGTGGATCGGGGATTTGGGATGGGTATTGGCGAGATACGTCGAAGTAGATGAATATAAGATGAGACTGTAGAATCGAAATGTATACACTCGGTCAATTGACTCAAATAAAACAGTAGTGTCCTGTTATGGTTGGTAAGCGATTTTGATTAGACAAATCACCACAGTAAGCAATGCAGCGCCTAAACTTGGGTATCATAAGAGGGTATCGTTCATATATACGTACGGTAGCAGAAAATGAGTCGCAACTCGTGAAAGCAAGTCTATGTCATAAAGAAAGAGAACGCAGAGCCATGGCCAAAAATCGATGATCCTAAATCAGAGGAACAGCCAAACCAAACGCTCAAAAAAAAAACATCCCAAGCTTTATGATCCGCTATGCAAGAAGAAGAAAAACAGAGAAAGACATTAGTGCCTAAAAGATTCTCGGCAGGAGAATAGGACAAATTTAACGACAGGGGACGAGAAGATCAGAACATCTCGTCCTCGCTGAACCGGTAAGCACCCCTTTCTTCGGCAGGAGTGCGGTACAGTTCATACTGAGTTTGTGGCTCAACACGGTTGTGTTCATAGTTTGGCGGCGTCTGGCGCACCGAGCTGCGCGGAATACTCCTACGCCCACTATCAACGCCAACACTACGGTGGCGAGAACCGTATTCGCTTTCCTCGGCAGAGTCGCCGGAAAAACGACTCTGAATCCGAGCGTCAGGTCTGTCGAAAGCACGCAGATACGAGATAGGTGGAACGACGGTGGCTGGTGATGAGAGAGCATTGTATGCTTCCAGACGCGAGGCACTGCGGCCACCATCTGACTCTGCAGGTGTGCGGGGTCGTTGTCCTTGTGGAAGGCTCTGTGCTGTGTAGCTACCCCAGCTACCACGCGAGAGTTGCAAGCGGGTAACCTCATGCTGAAGGTTACGGACTTGATTCTCGAGAGTACGGCGGGCGGAACGTTCTTCAGAGAGCATGTTGTAGAGAGCAGTGAAGGTTCCGTTGGCCGTGGCAGCGGTACTGCGAAGAGTGGGAGGGGCGAGGTTGGAACGATCGCCGTTTGTGCTACCATGACTACTCGGGCCCCATTCGCGTTCCATAATGTCGCCAGCATCTTCATAACCTCGAGCTCGTGTCTGCAGGGACTCGACAAAAGTACTGGGCGTTTGCTGACGATGCGATGAGCCAGGCGGCTCGGTCGGAGCCACGGCCGAAGGGCTAGAGAGGGCGAGGTTAGACAGCGAGCGCTGGAAATCAACAAGGTGCGCCTCGAGTTTGGCAACACGAGATTCCAGATCAGCAGGAGTTTCCGTCACAGGCGTAGTCAGCGGACGGCTGAAGGAGCGGAGAGACGGGTTTTTGGCAGGGATCGATTGGCCGCGCGTGGAAGGAAGCGAGACAGCATCAGAGCGCGGCAGAGGTGGATGTGCCGACAGAGGAGTTGGCGCTGAGACAAAGTCGGGTTCCCTGACAAAGTGCTCAGGTACTTCTGGCACATCAGGGACATCGGGTACATCTGTTGCGTCGGCTTCGGTATCGGCAAAGGGATACTCGTAGACAGGAGCTTTCCCGGTCGGGCTGAGGAGGACGCTTGCATAGCTTCGACGCCAATACTCGATCTCGCCAGTGCGGTCCCGGAATGGTTCTGCGGCTACCATGGCTTGCTTGAGGTCATTTGCACTGCGCGACCTCCTCTTGTCCAGCCTCGAGGTGACGGTCAACCCAGTCGGATTGCTTGTATCGGCGGCTCTTGTGTCTTCACCCGGTCTCAGTGTGGTCGAGATGTCGGCCGCCTCATTGGCCGTCATGATCAGACTAGGCAGGGTGGCTCTCCGCTTCGGGCCATGGTCGCGGGTATAGAAGGGGTTGGCCAGGTCTAGAGGCTTCAGGCGTGCGCTCTTGGGGAATTCAACGGCATGGCTCGGCGATGCGCGTGCCGAGTTGTCCTTGTGGTGAGGAAGGGGTGGTTGCTGCAACAGGAAAGGAGCGGAAAGCGGGCCTGCGAGCGGAGGCGACAAAGGTGCAGATATGACGCGATGGTGGATGGCATCAGATGGGTGCGAGTGGATCGTTTGTGGTCGCTTGAAATGGCCGGGGTCCTGTGCCGCTGTCAGTACTGTCTTGTGGTCGGGTGTGCCATGTCTTGTCGACTCACGCTCTTATGATAGCCATGTCGCGACGCTTCCGTCCGTGGCAAGGCGGGCACTTCGGGAATGTCGCCCTTGGACTTCCTCCCAAACAAGCGGCGCACCGCGTTGCGTATTGAGCCCTTTCTCTCTGCACCTTCTGCTCCTACGCCATTGCCCACCGAGTATCGCGCTGATTTGCGTTTGCGGGGCTTGGGGGCCGTGTCGGTGCTGCGTCTTCCGTCTGCCTGGGGTTGCTGTGCTGTCGCCGTCGCCGTCGCCGTCACCGACGCGAAGTATTCTGCCGAAGGGCGCCCATACGAGACATTGTCGGCTCCTACTTCGGATCGCGCTGGCCGGATAGGCGGCGAGCGAGTCCGTTGGGTCGTTGCTGGTCCGTCCATGAATCCATGCAGCAAGTCAAAGTCGTCTGGTCCTTGTTACGTTGGTGCAGTGTTCCCAACGAGGCAGGAGCGGTCAGAGAAGATGGCGATGAAGAGGAAAAGACAGACGTGGTTGAGTAAAGCGAGCGAAAAAAGGTTACTGAAGGAATGGACAGGTGCAATAGCCGCGAGAGAGGACGTTAGTAGGTAGACACCAAGGCCGGTTCTCTTTGTACAGCAGGCGCAGCACACTGGATAAGGGATAGAGATGCAGATGCTTGCAAGAGTACAACAGACAAAGACGGAAACCGCGGCCGCTCAGGAAGGGACGATGGAGTTGCTGCGTCCGACAGGAGAACAGCAAGCGGCTCGCATACCAGAGACGGACTCCTGGCTCGCAAGCGGGCATGTGCAAGAGGATATAGCCGGGAAGAGTCCGTTGCTCCAACCGTCAACAGTGACTTATCAAGCAGAACCGTCTCCCGATTGCCATTCGTCGTTGCGGGGATCGCGCAGACGTGGCGTTTGCTTGCTCTTAGCCCAATAGCTTTTGCATTAGTCGTCGTTGTAGTACTGTTTCAGCATTCTCCCACCACCACATGGCAACGTTTTGCGGGCTTTGGCAAATCCCATCGCTGATTTGCACCACCCTCGCGCTGCTGGTGCCTGTGTCTCTGCACTGTCTCGGTCGTCGAGACCATTCTCTTAGCACGCGCATGCATGCAATCCATGATTGAATTCGCATCTGGTCCATGACCAGGGAAGAATACTTCTTCATCTTCATGACTACGCTAGCCGAAGCCTATTTATAACGCGAGGGCTGCTTCGCGAAACCCTCGGATCTCTACAAGGCCTCTGGTCAAGCAACATCTGTCAATGATGGCGCAACTCCTATCATCATCATCGTCGCTTCGATAGAACAATCAAATCCTATCTGCCCGTTCAGCTCGACCGTTGCGCTTCCGAGGCTCGTTGGCATCGAAGAATTGCTTGCTACAATATAACGGGGTGCAGTCCCTCTCTTTCGGCACTGTTAATCTCCCGTCGCGCCTTTTGGCTGCCAAGCCCATTGTCACTGCGAGTCTGCGACCCATTCGGGTACATCTCACCTCCGCTTGTGCTGATTTGGAGAGCAGTGGAGACATCGACTCACGGTCCATGTCCTCGCATCCTCCTGCCCTGCTTTGCAATTACCGACTGCATCAGCAGACCTCAAGTATACTTCTGTCTTGTACCATGCGTCGCGTCTTCAGCGTATCAAGTACAATCGCACCATCTGCATCGCCTCTTGAAACCAGCACTGCCATCAGCTAGGCTGGTCATGCGGTTCAGCGTGACACCCACTGTCTGTCAGATAAGACAACCCGGAGTACCTTGCCGGACCAAACCATCTATCTGTCACACATTACTCGTCGCGCAATAAGTCGTCCAGATCCGGATAGCGCAGGTCTGCATTCTCCTCGAGGAACTCCATCCAGCTCTTGAGAAATTTGCTGCCTCTGTGAATACCGCAGAAGCGGTAACCTGTTAGCTTCAAACATCCGCTGTCTTTGATACTTGCGCGCGCACTATGCAGGTACAGCCAGCTGCAAGGGTGGGATGACTTACCGACCTACTGTCTCGGAATCGCCAACTACACAAAGATGTCGCTTGGGCCGAGTCATGGCGACTGCAAGAAACTGTCAGCAGAGGCAGTCGAAAACTGTAAACGTCATCTCGTACCATTGAGTCTTCGCTTCTCAGCGAGAAAGCCAACTTCGTGCTCTGCGTTGCTGCGCACAAGACTGACTACCACAGCCTCCTTTTCTCTACCTTGGAAACCATCGATGCTTCCGAGTTCGATACCGACAAATCTCTCCTTGAGCAGTTGTGACAACACAGCGAGCTGCCCGTTGTATGGTGTGACGACAGCAATATCCTCGGCTTTCACACCAGCGTCAACCAGACTCTGTACGTGCTTTCTGACAATGGCTGCTTCAAGTTCGTTGCTCTTGCTCTCTCCTAGGAGACTGCTCTTGGACTTTGGCGCATCATCGTCGTCTGTCTTTTCGTGAAACTCGCCTCCCTGTGTGTCCCAGAAGACGACAGGCTCGGTCGTGTCTTCGGTTTCTTCGACATCATATGGCAGGTCTTTCAACAATCTTGCCTTGACACTTTCCGCTGCCATGAGCTTTGACTCGTACAATGCTGCTGAGGGGAACGCATTGATCTTCTCGTGCATGCGGTACTGGATGGTCAGCATGCGCTTAATACTATCTCCATAGAGGTCAAGCATGCGATCGAAGAGCGTGGTCTCCAGATTGACGTCGTCCTGACCTGTTTTGGGCTTGTTCTTGGTTGACTTGGCGTTTGAACTCTTGATTGTAGGTGGGAGTTGCAGATGGTCTCCAGCCAGAATCAGTTTGCTAGCACCGCTGCTCAGCAGAGGCACCCAGCACTGTGCTTCCAGAGCTTGACTGGCTTCGTCGACAACGACAACATCAAACTCTTGATTTTTGAGGTGAAATCCGCCGGACCCGTGTAACGTAGCAAGGACGACTTTGCTTTCTCGGACAAGACTGTTCACGCAGGAGGCTTCCCGCTGTCGGTAATCCTTGCGTAGTTCCTTGATTTCGCCATATATGGCCTTTCGTTCTCTGCCGTTCCTGGTTTTGCGAATACTTGCTTGTTTGGCATCCATCTCATTGCGGATATCTCTGACAAGTTCGGCGGCGTCACTCGTACGCGTCAAGATGTCGAGACTGTGATTCAAGACTCCTGGTAATAGACGAGCGGGGTGGCCAAGTCTGACCATGGGCACTTTGTGTGGTGACAGCCTCTCGACAATGTTGTCGACTGAAATGTTGCTCGGTCCACAGACCAAAAGTCGGAGACCTTGTTTGAGACATTGGCGTATCAACTCGATCAAAGTATGGGTCTTGCCTGTCCCTGGCGGTCCATGAATCAAAGCAACTTCTGAAGAGGCGAGAGCGAACTTGATGGCTTCCTTTTGCGAGTCGTTGAGAGAAGGATCCATCCATTCGAGGTCCTTCGCCATGTCTGCAGGCTGGACTGTGACTGCCGAAGACTGACCAAACAGAACGCGCATAAGTGTTGAGTGTTCGCTCTCAGGCATCTTCAGCAACTTTGTCATGGTTTGGTTCATCCTTGGAGCGATCAGTCGTGAGAATTAATATGGTAAAGAGCACTGTGATACCTCTTGTACGTAACATCGTTTGCGAGCTTAACACTACAGAGACACACGACCTATCAGCCAACAACATTCTTCCCTGAAACGAATATGCAGTGTTCACAAACAGCCAGAGTTTTCCACCTGGAATATTAACCTCATCCTTGTCTAGGGCAACAACAATGATCTCCCTCAAGACTTTGACGACCACACCCTGTATCTGCTTCTTCTCCATGTCTTGACGCTCTTTCTTCTTCTCTGCGCCCTTGGGCTGCTCGGAAACACCAACGATATCACCAACGCGCAGGCCATGCTCGGGAAGCTGAGTTTCGGTGCCAGCAATGGCGGGATCCAGAGAGAGCTCGACCAGAGACTTACCGCCCAAACCTGTGCGTTGAGCGCTGACAGCGAGATTCAGGACAGCCAGGCCAGCGCGTGCGAGAGTGGACGGAGCATGCGTGGCGGTGAGCAGAGCGGTTTCTTCGAGCTCGGCATTCAGCTCTGCAGCCAGGAGCTGTAACTGCTTGTCGGCGAAGCTGGATACGTCGATGGGTGCCATTGCTGTGTTTGCGACAGGGCAGACAAGACGGAATCGAATTGTCGTCTTGGAGTCGGCACTGTCACATGAAAATGATGACGTTAGGCTTGGCGGACGATAAGATAAGGAAAGTGCCTCTCCACGCGATGCAGCATGAATGGTCAGCATATCAGCGTCATACAATTCGGACCAATGCGAACATCACGAGTATCTCGAGAAACTGCGCGAGTGGTGGACGCTCTGTCATCGCAGAGATCCACTGGCAATGCACCGAGACGCTCTCTGCGCAACTTTACATATACCGCAGACGTCAACTACGCGCTAGATGAAGCGAGCTCGGATCTGTCTTCACTCCCCTCGAGTGCTTCTCCATCAAGTGCATCGCCATCGCCGCCGCCTTCGACTCGCAAGCGCAAACGTACAGTTAAGTCCGAAGTGCTCTCGCCGAATCCCTCGGCCGCGAATCGCAACATTGGTCTGCCCAAGAAGACGAAGCGACAGCCTGCCAAACGCATAAAGGGTGAACATGGCCGCGTCGAGCCTCCAGCCAATTGGGAACAAGTTTACAATATGACTGCTGAGATGCGCAAGAAAGTCCTCGCCCCAGTCGACACCATGGGGTGTGAATCGCTGGCCGAACGTGACCGCTCTCCAATCGACCGACGATTGCAAACACTGATTGCGCTGATGCTGAGCTCGCAAACGAAAGACACTGTTACCGCTGTCGCTATGAAGACCTTGCAAGAGAATCTCGAAGGAGGCTTCAATCTTGCTGCACTACTCACGGTTGAGCCAGAACGCCTCAATGAATTGATCGCAAAGGTCGGGTTCCACAACAACAAGACCAAATACATCAAGGCGACTGCCGAGATCCTCCGAGACCGCTTCAATGGTGACATCCCAGATACGATTGAAGGGCTGGTCTCGTTGCCTGGAGTTGGCCCGAAGATGGCTTATCTGACCATGTCTGCTGCATGGGGTCGCGACGAGGGCATCGGTGTTGACGTGCATGTCCACCGTATCACCAATCTCTGGGGCTGGCACGAAACCCGCAACCCAGAGGAAACCAGGGCGGAACTCGAGAGCTGGCTTCCGAAGGACAGATGGCATGATATCAACAAACTTTTAGTCGGATTTGGACAAACCATCTGTTTACCTGTCGGGAGGAAGTGTGGCGATTGCACTTTGGCAACAGAGGGTCTATGTCCGAGTGCCATCATCAAGAAAGAAGTTGTCAAGAGAGTAAAGAAGGTCAAAGACGAGGACGAGGTGAAGACTGAAGTTGATGCGGTCATCAAGGAAGAGAAGGCCGATGAAGACGCTCCTCCGCTGGATGTCCCACTCGTTGGCGCCGGTACTGTGCCAGATATCGAGGGCACAGGTGCAGATGTCAAGCAGGAGGAACCATAAAACTTCTCGATCAGCTGGCCATCTCTCTTGTATGTACGGTACTACGACGCCAATGATTATACATGATGCAACACATGTACAAACCAATCCTCAGCATCACTGCATTCACTATGAGCTCCATACAATGACCACTTGCGACCAACCAGTCCTCCGAGCAGTCTTGCACGTTTCTGCTGTATTCATCGCACGAAAATAACCAACAGCAAAGTAGAAAACAACAAAAGACCTTTCTCGTCCACATTGCGATATTATGAATTACAATAGGAATATGTCGGCCAAAAGACAAAAAAAACGATCCTGGCAATGGGCGGAATCGAACCGCCGTCGGGTCGGCGTTGCTGGAATTTTACCTCCACAACGACACATGCTACCACTACACCACATCACCTTAG